>JADANN010000077.1:0-54147 GCA_018806985.1 Angiostrongylus vasorum | reverse complement strand
ATTGCAGGAGGAGTGGGATGAGATGTAGGGGTGTGATAAGAAACGAACATCATAGTAGGGAAGCAGAAAAAGGTTAATAATATCATGCCGGCTAACGCTGAAAGAAGAAAAAAGTGATTTATAGAAGGCGACATAGAGCTAAGCGAGTGGTATAAACTAATACATGTTAGGTTTAATTCCCATCTTCAGAATGACACTTGAAACGTTCGGAAATGTCGAATTACATAAGAAAATATTTGATGCTTTGACATAGAAAAAATTGGATATTTCTTATATATGCCAAGTACACACATAAAGGATGAAAGGATAAAGCTCTCAGCGATGATCAATCCCTAAGGGATGCGCTATGCATTGAACTTCATTAAGCATCATTTGGAGGTGACTGAATGCATATATGGTATTTACAATAATTCGCGGTGACCTACCGATTTGTCGAGCCAGTGCTGCTATCCTCCCAGGCAAGTCTGGTACTAATTTGGTGAGCCTGGAGAGATGGAAGGCTTGGTAGGCCATACGCGCTGGGATCGATTCCACGTGTGTGTTGCAGGGCGCCTCTGTCCACTGCGCCACACAACCCCTCGTACAGACATAGTAGCACATAATATTTCGTCTTCTATCGATCTTTGAACGAAGAATCGTCGAATGTCGTTGTAGAAGGCTTGAATATGAAGGTGTAAAATAAATCCGAGTTGAAAAATGAGGCCATACACGTTGTTTTGGTAACATTAAGGTGGGTTTTTGTTGGAAAAGATTAAATCGAAAGAAGCTGTTGAAAAAAAGCAAAAAAAAACGGAAGGAAATCAAAGCTAACCAGGAGGGTCACCATCTGGTCCTGTATTCTGATTTGGGACTTCCAACAGTCACTCAACGACGACAACGAAAAGCCGAATTGGGAAACGGCAAGAAGGAAAAAGGTTGCAAGCGGATTCTACCGGGTAACAATGAAAAAATGTGCAAATCCATCCAATTTCGTTTGAAACGATGACGATTTTGTATGAAAAAATTGGACCAGGTTCTTCTTTTTCCACTCGCGTTCTGACGAAGACGATTCGTTAGAACAAGTGGAAAGCTTAAATGAAGAACTCACTGAACGAAGTCGTAAGAGATTAGCGAAAGTGAAAAAAAGCACAAAATGTCAAAGAAGTAAGTGCGAAGGCCAACGTTGATGATTTCTTGAAGGAAGCCGTTAAAGAAGTGGAGGATCCAATGCCGCCACCGAAGGAACAACCATAACGACAGATGATGGTCGAGATGTTCTCAAAGAGCAGACGTCATTTGGATATACGAAAAGACTTAAAATCCGAATACTCTACTCGATTTTGTATTTAAAAAATGAATATGTGGAAGAATAACGTTGTCGTTTCGAGTAGGTTTTTAAAAATGTGGAATTTTTTTAAGGAGGATTTAACGCTTCTTTTTTTGTAAAGGATCACACAGCTGAAAATTCCATGAACGAGAAGGATCTGGTTATTTAGAACTTCAGAGAGCTTTGTACAGAATTATTGGCTCAAGGTGATTTCCACTTAAATTTTAATCCAAATATGTACTGGGCTCGTTGTGACGCTAAATAAAATCACTCAATTAGCAAAGTTACAAAACTGGCTCTTGTTTCTGTAACGGTTAAAACTACAGAGAAATGCAACGGGAAACATTAGCTGTTATGCACAGCCTAACTTGTTCAATAAGCTGTTTTTCTCTTCATCACTTTATTGAAACAAATGGGTTTATTAATGAATGAAATTGCTAAGAAACGACGGACCTCCAGCAAACGTTTTCTCGCTGACTCGATCTCCAAGTGTGCCAGTTCCTCTTCTGTATAAACAGCACCGAACTTTACGATGATTTGTTTGCAAACCGTCAACATCTCTGAGCGGATGAAATGATAGGTGGGCTGCTGTAAAAGCTGGTCATTACCTATTTGTTACTGTGGACTTCCTCTTGTTTGGAAAGGAAGTTTACATTCTTAAAATCAGTTCTTCCCTTTCCCTGAAACTTGCCAGTGCATAGGGATGATTAATTTTTGCAGGTTTCGATGTGAGGACAGAAAACTGTGAAATCGTGAAATCGCTACGCTGATTACAGGAACATGTTGTTTCTGCCAAGTGAGCAGATGGTGCTCTGCTAATATTCTGAGTTCGCCAATTCACTTAACCTCTCTTTCCGCGCAATAGCTCTCAGATATAACAGCGAATGAAAAATGAAAAAAACAACGAGGTACTTGCGAGAACCAATCCTATACACTGCAGGCGTTGCTTGTTTTTCGACAAATTTCGATAATATTTCATTTATTAGCGTGCTTCAGAAGTTGGGGCATTAAAAAATTTATGGAAGAAGCTTCGCTGAGCTAGCGGTATTGAGGTTACTACATATCCACTCATCCTCCCAACGGTTTACCGTCTCATTGTGGCTAGGGAGGTGTTCCTTGGGTGTCGAGACTGCGATGTACAGCGGGGTGAGCGGTTCATCCCCGTCTGTCCACAACCTGAGAAAGGAGTCCGGCGTTTCCATTAGAAAGCCTAGCTAAGAGTAAACCAATACCAAGATGCACCACTGTCCTGGCATTAAAGTCGCATGGTGGCAAATCTCCCTCTGATTCATAACGTGCTGCGACTGCCTGTGGTGGTGACGACCTCGGGGCAGACTTTGGTCAGGATGACCTCGGAATTCCAGGGAACTACAGCAGTTTAACCAGCAAATCTCCAGAAGAATGGTAATTATCTTGGTGCCCGCACAACCAGTAAGGATGGGCCGTTCAAGCATCAAGTATCAAGTGAAAATCTGCTTTTGGAGATAAAGTAATCCACTCTTCGAGATTCGGTAAAATATAACTACATTTGTAACCAAACAGTTCTACTTTCACTTGTTTGATGAGTAAGCTAAACACTGTAACTGGAGATAAAAATTATTTTTTAGCTGCTAATTTAATTCCTGAAATGAAAAAGCTGGATAATAAAAACGTAATGATGGAAGTTAAACTGGAAGAAAGTAAATCATTTTATCATCTTGGGAACATCAGTAGTGGTGGCGCCTCGTTAACTGGAGCAAGGACTATTGCAAATACAATTTATATACAACCGAGAAAGCAGGCGGGCAGCTTTTTTCCAATACAAAGTCCGACGAGAATTGTTTCCCGTTGAAAATTGACACAGGCTTTAACCAGTCTGACAGACACGAACTGATTTAAATCTCTGAAGTCTTTTGTTTTCCCATGTAAAACGTTCTCGCTGTTCTTTTTTGTACCCAGTCAGCGTCTTACCCAGCACAGATGGGTTAAGTATGGGCGAGCAGAAACTTGTTAGTCATATGCAGAAAATTTCCAAACGAATTTGTTGATAGAATCAAATCCAGTCTCTTGAGCTGTAATAAGCATTCTTGTTAAATGAACAGTGACTGCATTTAGTTCTCACTTGCTTAGAGCCAATGATTCTTAGATTCTTGCTAATACCAACAACAACCAATCGAACTTTTACTGTTTTTTGGGACCATATAGTGCTGATAGGGGCGCGTTTTGCTCAGTCCTCGGAGGCGCCCTACAACACACACGTGGAATCGATCCCCGCCACCATGAGTCACCAAGCCTTCCACTCCCTCCGGGGTCGGCAAATTGGTACCAGACTTGTCTGGGAGAAGAGCAGGATTGGGTCGATGCATCGGTAGGCCAAGAGTACTACTGTAAAGGCCAGATATACCTTCAATCACCTCCAAACAATGCTTAATGAAGTCGAATGCACGGTGCATTCCTAAGGGATTGATGAACGGCGAGATCTTTATCCTTTTATAGTGCGAAATCGTAAAAGATTAATCTTGTGCACTGAGCTCACTAGACGACGTTTTAAAATTCCACTCAATGGATCCACTCGTTCACTAAAACAGTAGTGAGCCCTAGGTAACAAGAGCGCAGAAATCCTGTGCTTTAAGTTTTCAGCTGTAGAGAGAGAAATTCGCACCCCATTTGGAACTTCTGATTTTTCCTTGAGACCTTCCATAAATTTGAATTCTAAACAAATTTAGAGTAGGAATTTGTGCATAGCAGAAATACCTATGTTTTAGAGCGATGAAAAGAAATGCGTTCCATAGGACCATCGAGACCTCACGTCTTGAACTAACATGACTATTCAAAGCAACAAACACATCTCAGCATCCCACTTCACTTGGTGTGCTCTTATCGACCAAAATATCTTCGTAGGTGGACAGAGTTTTCGGAAGGGTAACTTTCATGAATCATTATACTTTGAAATAGCTTTTCTTTTCGTATTCAAGCTAAAACATTTGTGTCGAAGAAGCTATGGATTAAACACAAAGTGTACGGCAGGAAAGAAACAAATGGATGAGAAAACGTTCATTACTTATCTCAGTGCACAATGCAACTAATGGCTAAAAATTATTAAGACGGCGTTTTACAATATCTATAGTGGTAGAATATTTTAAGGAATACAGGGTAATTCATTTAACCTCTCTTTACGCGCAATACCTCCGACATATCACAGCGAATGAAAATGAAAAGCACAACGAGGTACTTGCGAGAACCAATCCTATCACACTGCAGGCGTTGCTTGTTTTTCGATAAATTTCGATAATATTTCATTTATTAGCGTGCAGTTCAGAAGTTGGGGCATTAAAAATATTTATGGAAGAAGCTTTGCGGAGCTAGCGGTATTGAGGTTACTACATATCCCTCATCCTCCCAACGGTTTACCGCCTCATCGTTGATGGGATCTGTTCCTTGGTGTCGGGTCTGCGATGTGCAGCAGGGGTGAGCGGTTCATCCCCCTGGCAGGATCCTGCAACCTGAAAAGGAGTCCGGTGTTTCCACCAGAAAGTCTAGCTAAGAGTAAACCAATACCAAGATCCACCACCGTCCTGGCATCTGGCAAATCTTTTCTGACCCACAAGTGCTGCGACTGCCTGTGGTAGTGAAGACCTCGGGCAGACTTTGCCGGGGCTGAGCCCGGGATACCATGGAACCACAATAGCCCAACCAGCAATTCTCCGAAAAATGGAGACCCGCACAACCAGTGGACGGGCCATTCAAGTATCAATTATCAGGTAGTGTCCCTTGTTACATGCAACAACCCATGAGTCACGGTTGCCACGTGGATAAAAGAGACTAGATGGGGTATTAATTTTGTGCGCAAGAGAACCGGCAAAATGTATTTCAGTCATTTTGAATATTCGCGTGGGTATACATTTACATGCGCATATTTGTTTTAGAAATCGTACTTTCCCTCGGCATGAAGAACTCTTATATTGGCCTATGGCTCTGCACAAGGTCGGTATCGATATCGTTAATATCACATGCATTATGTTTGTACTATGCCGAATTCATTGGACCGTAAATATTTATATAATATGACAGATATTTTGTTTTAAACGCCTATATATACGTTTATACAACTTTGGCATTGATGTAGATTCAAGCGGTAGTTGAAGAAGCTTTCGTTTGTCTACAACTTGAACGTCAAGGTGAACAACAATTTAATCCTGTTTCCTTGGAAATAATATGCCGCAAAAACAGTTTTCTTACGCACCCTCCTACGGCAGGTAGTTGGTTTTTTTGTAAATCTAGTGTTTCAAATTCCAGCAGTCTATCGTTGATTTAGCGTTGGATTAAACCTGAAAGACCAAATAATTCTCTACTAAGCATGCGTTTTAACATGTACAAAGAAATCGTGGGTGTGTCAAAGATCGCTTTTGAAACTTCGTGACTCCACTGAAAGTTTCATATACGGATTATTCAGGAGCACCTGATGGAATTCACTCTGTTAAAAACGCAAAAGTGAGAAGAAATATTGTAAATGTGTCATTCCTACAAGGCGACGCAACACCTTTTTCCCTGGTTCCAAACGCACAGATTCTTGTGGAGCTGCTCATTGCAGAATTTCCAGTGATAACTACTGCTACATGACATTTTGAGTAAAAATTTTACAATATCAATAATATTTTTTACAATATTTGCACAAATGACTAGTTGGCTGGTGGAAAGATGCCGTTCTCGATAACAATGAGGAACAATGCGACCGGCTCACTCAATATTTTCAGTTCAGCGCTTTGAAAACCGAGAGTTCGACAGTAAACAAGAGAGGATACGCCAGCGTAGACCGAGCTACAAGCAACCTGTAACTCGCACCCAAACTTACCAAGCAACGCAGACAGACGATGAAAGAAGATGTTAAGGAGAGAAGAGCAGCGGTTATGGTCGAAGCTGTAGAGGCTGGGAAAAGCATTAGCAAAGCCCATCGAAGCTTTGCCAATTAAAAAAACCAACATTGTTGCACTCTGACGCCCAGATGGAACTTCCAGAAAGGCAATGGGCAAAACCATATGCGATTACTACTCCAGTCTCTTCAATAGCTGTGTCCACTTGCATTCGTATGAAATAAAGGATGATGGATATGTTGCACCACCGGTTCTCCCCTTCGAAATCCGAGATAATTTTTCGTTGGTGAAGTATCGAACAACACCAAATCCGGAGAGAACATGATCTGAATACCAAAGGAACCTTCCACCAGTCCTTACAAACGCACTATCTAGGCTCTCCACGCGTTACCTATCAGAATGTAATGTTCCTATTCAATAAAAGGTAAGGAAATCCATGTCATTGTGTAAAGGTGACCTCTACGATATCGGCAAGTATTGCCCAATACACATTCTTTCTATCGTCTACAAAATCATCTCTGGAGGCGTCCTAAACAGGGTTGAGGAAACACTAGGTGAAGGAGATCAATGTGAGCAAGAACGCTTTCGAAAACGACTCGGATGGATGGACCACACCGCGACAATAACAAGATTCATTGAAGTAAAACGAGAGTACAAGAGAATACTTTGTTTCAGTTTCGCCGATTTAAAGAAAGCTTTCGACGTAGTCGAAATAGAAATTGACGTGGAAGAACTGGACAACAGCTGAGGCGTCCCTAGGCATGGTGACACCATCTCTTCAAAACTACTTTCCGCCATCTTTGAGGACGTCATGAGAATATTGGAATGGGAAAACGCGGAGGTGAGAATCGATGGTTCGGATTTATACCATCTCCGGTTGTTGATGAGATCGTTCTTACAAAATCAAGCATTAGCCAAGCGGCGTGAAGGCTGGGCTGCTTTCATAAAGGCTGAGCAAAGACTGGTCTTCGACTGAATCTAAAAAAAAACGATTTTCATGATCATCAGAATGGTTTCTTGTGTCCCATTAACTCTCGACAACATAAATATATCCGAATGGTTCGGCTGCCTCTATCTAAGTCGGCAAACCAACTTGATAAAGGGCTTAGCTCCACAGTTGAGCAGGAGGAAGAATGCGGCTTGAGGAGCAATCAAGAGCATCGAGAATATAGGGAACAGAACAACGAACCTCCGACTCCATGCCCATTTCCTCGACTCTACGATTTATCACGCCTTGACACATGCGTGAGAAACCTGGTCGCTGCGTAAGCAGGATGAGAGAATACTCAGCGTTATTGAAGGCGCACTCGAAAGAACGGTGCTATAACTACACCGTGCCATGCAGTTCAGCAAAGAAATTCGAAACTCCGATCTACGTCCAAAACCAAAAATCAAACACGCCGTTCTATAGGCCTAACTGTCGAAGATAGTGCAAGCTACATATGCAATGAATATGAGCGGTAACTGATGGACAAGAGCACTTAATGACTGGATTCTCCGGAATGTCAAACGATGGTCAGAGTTCTTCGCGAAAAGCCTAGAAGAAAGATATGACGCTCAACAAGCCCGAGAGCTTGCAGAATTCACTGGGATACTCTAGCAGGCGCCGCAGATATGGGGGACATTCACTCGCGCGACGCTTGATTCAGTCAACAACCAACGACCAGACATGAGATACAGGTGACAAAGGTGATAACCGTGTGGGCAAATGGCTCGTATTCTTCGGTCGTCCCTCGATAATAAAACAATCCCAAAAAAAGGTCAAAGTAGCAAAAAAAACCTGAATTTGAAATACCTTTGCAAAATCGTATCACTAGTTTTACAACCTTTAGACGAAAGCAATATTATGCACGAAGGAAGGCGCTATCACAATCAGCTACTTAAAATCCCCGATGAGCAATAGTGTGGCCAGCACCTTTATATTCCACCCCATCAAACTGTCTGTCGTTCATGTTTTCGATAAGGTGACGGTCGCTGAAACTTCGTATAGTGTATAGACTTGATTGTTATGATGTAGGAAGATACCTGATGGGCTAGGACATCTTTCATTTGTTTTTCCACTAGTAATCATGCCGTAGAAAGCAAAAACTTTATCTCTCCTCTCACCCCTCTCACACGAAAAGGGCGCTTGTAAGAAACATGTTTCGAACAGCAACCAACATGTGCACGGGAAGGGAGCAGAAAAAAGGAGTCCGGGAACTTGGCACGACAAATAGCCATTTCTAATGGCTACGGAACTGTAGCTCGAGAGAGGTGTAGGGGAGATCCTAGGCCCCCCAAACGGCAATTCTAGCATTAAAAGGGTCCCGTTTATGCTACCCTTCATCTCAAATGGTGTAAGTGCAACGACAAAACGCTGCCTAAGAAGAGGGCGGGTCTAGAAAATTCGGTCAACGTAGTTGAAATGCCACCGAGTACTCTTAGGCACCAGCTAGTTCGTAACCGCCTTTGTGACCGTCTATGTGCAATGAAAAATTGTATAACTTGCTTTTAATAGTAAAGACGGTGATTGCATGAGCTCGGATACATTTTATCTGATCTCCTGTAAGGCGTGCGGAGACGAATACATTGGCGAACGGGTAGACCACTCTGTGTCCGCATAAAAGAACACCTAGTCGGTAAACGCAAACCAAATGCCCCACTAGGCACGCATAGGGACCCAGAGACATAACGGGGATGACTTTGAAGTATGGGTCACGATCTTCGCATAAGAATCGAGAACACAAGCGAGCAAAACTCCCGAGGCTCTCCGTATTACTCCCAGAAATTCGAAAATGGACCGCAGGGGAAGAATGCCTCATTATCACGCGTGATATTGAGCTATATAAGCCTGTTATTCTGATGGGATGGGCACATTGCGCTTCCATGTGAATTCTGTACGGTTGGTCTACACGCGATATACTCAGTGGAAGACTCATTGGAAGCGGTGAGTGTGCAAAGAATGTATTCTGTGTTCAATGTGATTGGTTTAGCGTTTCTCTGTTTGGTTATGGAGGTGTTTGGCCGAATAGACTGCTGTCAATTTGAGCTTTCCAGGCTCTGAGGAAGGGGAAATCCGCCGAAACGTCAGCTTGTCCGTGAATAAAGAAGAAAAATAACACCTCGTGTTTGCTCAACAACAATACTAAGGAAAACTTCATTTCGCTATGAACAGATCATCAATGGAAAGTTACATACTGGTCAGTCATTTGGAGATTAAAGGAAATTCGGTTTCTGAAATAAGATGCCTTTTAACCTTTTTCTTGCCATACCAGTCCAAACCCTAATATTTTTTCCAATATTATGATAAATTTTGGTCTTTGTTGTTTGTTGCGAGGCACTGAATTCTTCCAGTTATCTGTGGTCGACTGCTCGCAGTCAAGACTCGGTACCGATAGATCACTGGATTTTGGCATGAAATTTCCTTCTGAGTTATGGAAAGTAGGGACAGAAGTTCAAATCCAGTACTCCTTTAAAATTATTGATTCCGATGAGATTACATTTAGATATATACTTGCCTAAATGTGGAATTTCAAAAGGCATTAAAATTTTGGACACTCCAAAAATGAAATGTATAAGACAGTGCCTTTGTAACAGTTTATCAAAGAATGTCGACAATAACAGAACATGGCTAAAAACAGCACTATGTCGCACTCTTCAATACCGAGATGAAAAACGCCACATTAAGGAAGTAACAATGATAACACTGGTAAAGAAATGATCATGTTATGACAATCTCATGTCTGCTCAAGAAAAACCATCGACATTGAAAAATCCTAGAGTGCCTACAAATCCGAGAGCTCCTGAATGAAAGATGCAATGAAACGAGACAGTACGAAAAGTGTGGAGATCGGCGCAAATATGATGCCAACTCGTGTAACATAAATATACGTACAGATGCACGAGAAGAAAGATTGAGTTATTTGGTAGAGAGCAACTGGACTGGCATAAGTTGATAACAACCCAAAGCGACTGCGGCAAAAGCTCAGGCAGTAGGCTATAAGTGTTAATGACGGACATAAAATTTTAAGATCAATCAATGAATTGCAGGGAACTTTGAATGAACTAAACAGATGCGATTTCTATGTGTGCACGAAAATCTTCAGCATAGACCTCACGTTAAAAAACTACTCCAAAAATTATCAAAGTGAAGTAGGAGTAGATGACTTCCAGCTTCGAAATCTACTTTTATTTGAAGAAAAAAATTTATTCGAAGTAAAACCACTTGTTATTCGTGAAAGGATGCGTTCAACTTTGTGATGGTTGCACAAACAATCATAGAAGTGAATAATGAAAAATAAGGAAGAGTTATATAAAATATGAGTGAAACCAAAGAGTGTGAGAAGAAATAACTTTATACTATTAACCGAAGTGATCCATTGGTGTTTTCTGGCATAATAATTTCCAGCACGTGTTGCAATTTCTCGCAAGCATGACAAGACTGTTTCGGAGAGCTAATGACAGAGCTGTTTTTAGACGCTCTGTCATTACTACTCTGCTGGTCTGAAGAAGAAAAAAATAAAGCAAGTAACTAAAATGCAATTGATATCTGCGTTAGAGGGGTAACCTACGTTGTCGAACAACCCTGCGGTAGGCATTCAAGAGCTGTCCGACATATTCTGTTGCCATACAACCTGATCTAGCTGTTTCGCTTAAGTCAAGTGAAGTTGGAAGCAGGAATTCAGTTTCCGTCGGCGTTCACAATGCTGTCGTAAAACTGCAAATTTTGTTTTCTTTTGTGTTCATTTGGAATTCTGAACATCGAAAATGTACAAAATACCTCCAGGTTTAGATTTATTATAGTTCCAAAGTGTAACTGATCTGAGGAGGACGCATCCCTCACAGACACGCAGAGGTGCGAACGCGTATGCATACGCACGTGCAAACAATGTACAAGATCCGGAAATGAAGCTATGAAGAGTAGATACCGTGCATCACAAGCAATGCGCAAGTCACTGCTGGGCGCGAGTAGACACTGTGCTACGTGGAATAGTATAGCCGATCTTTATCTATATCATCGTGCATGGAGAGTGTGGAGGTTCAAACAGTTAGGGGGTTCGACATGGCACATCTTCACACTACTCAACAGATATCGGTGGGTGCATACGTGGAGCGGCGAAATACGTGACAATCAATCGATTGGTCGCGTAATTGTGAGTGCGAACTCGAGCAACCCTTACTTGAAGGAATATTCCTTCCAAACAGAGCGCAATTTAATCATCATTTAGTCGTTGAGGCTAAAGAAGATCCGTCTTTAAGGTAGTGTTTAGGTGAGACAAGTAAAAGCGTGGACAGAAATCGTATCAAATCAACTGTTTCGCGAAGCAGATAGTTTTTCGAACAGCGAGGAAAAATTAGGCGGAACTTGCTTTTCCGTCAGAAGTGTTCGTCATTGCTGCTTGTATTATCGATAATTATTGGTTGCTCTCTTGTTTAAAGTTTTACATCACACATTTTTCATAATGTTGTGTGTAAGCGTCTAGCTACCCAGATTTGACACCTAGTATTTTGACAAAACTGAAAAGCCAAAATGGCAGAACGTTTCGCACAAAGGAGCTGTTTCAGATTAGCAGGTCCTTTTTGAGGAATTTACTCATCAGAAATTCAATTTCATGGGATTGTTTTAACGGTATCATGTTCACAGAGGTACATTGTAACTCACTTACAAAACTCTCTTGAATAAATTATCATGTTACCGGACGAAAAATTCTCCAGACGCCGAAGTTCAGCGTTGAATGGCAGCGGAGACCTATCCGTTCCCTCCTAAACAGTTTCCTAGCAGTCGGTCTCTACAAAGGCAATGGTCCCACGAGCGCAAAATGGACTCGTTCAAAATGTGATTTCTCTGCTTTCTTTAACGATTTATTAACTGAGAGAATAACTCTAGAGGGCCAATGTCCTCCCTATGATTTGCATTTGATAAGTTGTCGATTTTTTATAAACAGTGAAAAACACTAAATAGGGCAAAATTAACCTTTGCCAAGAGAAGTGGATATTCACACAGGATTCTTCTCAATGTTCTTGCACCGTGGTTTTTTCCTGGCATTCGCACAAGATGCGAGGATGCCTCGTGCGCGTCTGGGGTCCGTGTGCGCGTGCGTGTGCCTTCGCGCCTGCGTATTCGTGGGCTTTGCGCCTCCGTGTGCGCGTGTCTATGCGTCCTCCTGCAAATGTTTACACTTTTCAACTTTAATACATTCAAATTCGGAGGTACTTTGTCTATTTTCAACGTTCTAAGCTCTAAACCCATTAAAAACAAAAGTTTCAGTTTTACAATAGTGCTGTGAACGCCGACGGAAGTTGAATTCCGGCTTACAACACCACCTGATTTAAGCGGAACGGCTTGATCAGGTTATTTGGCAACAGAGTATATCGGACAGGTCTTCAGTACCTACCGAAGGGTTGTTCGACAACGTAAGTTACTCTTCTAACGCAGATATCAGTTGCAATTTAGTTACTTACTTTGTTTTTTTTTCTTTCAGACCAGCAGAGCAATAGTGACAGAACGTCCGAAGCAGCTGTGTCATTAGCTATCCAAGCCCCAAGCCAGTCTTGCCATGCTTGCAAGGAATTGCAACGACGTGCAGGAAATTGTCAACCCATATGAAGTGAACCACTTTGGTTAGTACTACGAAATATTTCTTTTGCTTTGTTCCCATGTTTTGTAGTGCTTTTCTTCATTTTTCCTTATATATTGTTTTTTATTTGCATTATTTAGTAGGTGCAACCATTATGAAGTTGGCCGCATCCTTTCCCGCTCAACAAATGTTTTTGCTTCAGCTGAATTCCATCTTCAAATAAAAGTAAATTTTGTAACTGAGGATCTTCTACTCTAACTCCATCGGAAGAATTTTTTGGAGTAGCTTTTAGATGAGATTTGTATTGAAGATTTTCATGCACAAACAGGAACCGTATCTGTTTAGTTCATGATGCGCCTTAAAATTTCGTTGCCATTTTTTATTACTTAAAAACTCTCGCCTGATTTTTCACCGCACTCGCTTTGGGCTGTCAACAACTCATTCCAGTCCACTTGCTTTCTACCAGCCTACCCTTCCTTTTTTTTAGCTTCCCGATTTTAATTAATTGGTAATTAATTTAATTTAATTATTTTTTTGAGATTGAGAACGCAACTCGTTCCATTTGACCTTATCAGAAGTTGGACAAATGTCGCCCGAAGCTAGAAGACGCGTCGCAACTTCGATACGAAATCTATTGCAGAACGCTTGCAATTGTGCAAAGCGCTACTAACTCTGACTTTGTTGCTGTGCATCCGTACGTATTTTTATTGTGCATGATTTGACATCATATTTCACTGCATCTATCTATGAGCCTTCGGAATTGTTGGTACCCCAAGGTTTTTCAATGTCGATGATTTTTCTTGAGCAGACATGAGATTGTCATAACATGATCATTTCTTTACCAGTGTTATCATTGTTACTTCCTTAATGTGGCGTTTTTCATCTCGGTATTAAAGAGTGCGACATAGTGCTGTTTTTAGCCATGTTCTGTTATTGTCGACATTCTTTGATAAACTGTTACAAAGGCACTGTCTTATACATTTCATTTTGGAGTGTCCAAAATTTTAATGCCTTTTGAAATTCCACATTTAGGCAAGTATATATCTAAATGTAATCTCGTCGGAATCAATAATTTTAAAGGAGTACTGGATTTGAACTTCTGTCCCTACTTTCCATAACTCAGAAGGAAATTTCATGCCAAAATCCAGTGATCCATCGGTACCGAGTCTTGCCTGCGAGCAGTCGACCACAGATAACTGGAAGAATTCAGTGCCTCGCAACAAACAACAAAGACCAAAATTTATCATAATATTGGAAAAATATTAGGGTTTGCCCACGAGGAGCGTCTGTAGAACCCAACATCTAGGCGCATGGACTGGTATGGCAAGAAAAAGGTTAAAAAGGCATCTTATTTCAGAAACCGAATTTCCTTTAACCTCCGAATGACTGATCAGTATGTGTCTTTTCGTTAATGATGTGTTCATAGCGAAATAAAGTTTTTCCTTTCAACGTCATGTTAGCTTATTAGTGGAAAAACAAATGAAAGATGTCCTAGCCCATCAAGCATCTTCCTCCATCATAACAATCAAGACTGTCCACTATACGAAGTTTCAGCGACCGTCACCTTATCGAAAACATGAACGACAGACAGTTTGATGGGGTGGAATATAAAGGTGCTGGCCACACTATTGCTCATCGGGGATTTTAAGTAGCTGATTGTGATAGCGCCTTCCTTCGTGCATAATATTGCTTTCGTCTAAAGGTTGTAAAACTAGTGATACGATTTTGCAAAGGTATTTCAAATTCAGGTTTTTTTTTGCTACTTTGGCCTTTTTTGGGATTGTTTTATTATCGAGGGACGACCGAAGAATACGAGCCATTTGCCCACACGGTTATCACCTTTGTCACATGTATCTCATGTCTGGTCGTTGGTTGTTGACTGAATCAAGCGTCGCGCGAGTAAATGTCCCCCCATATCTGCGGCGCCTGCTAGAGTATCCCAGTGAATTCTGCAAGCTCTCGGGCTTGTTGAGCGTCATATCTTTCTTCTAGGCTTTTCGCGAAGAACTCTGACCATCGTTTGACATCCCAGAGAATCCAGTCATTAAGTGCTCTTGTCCATCGGTTACCGCTCATATTCATTGCATATGTAGCTTGCACTATCTTCGACAGTTAGGCCTATAGAACGGCGTGTTTGATTTTTGGTTTTGGACGTAGATCGGAGTTTCGAATTTCTTTGCTGAACTGCATGGCACGGTGTAGTTATAGCACCGTTCTTTCGAGTGCGCCTTCAATAACGCTGAGTATTCTCTCATCCTGCTTACGCAGCGACCAGGTTTCTCACGCATGTGTCAAGGCGTGATAAATCGTAGAGTCGAGGAAATGGGCATGGAGTCGGAGGTTCGTTGTTCTGTTCCCTATATTCTCGATGCTCTTGATTGCTCCTCAAGCCGCATTCTTCCTCCTGCTCAACTGTGGAGCTAAGCCCTTTATCAAGTTGGTTTGCCGACTTAGATAGAGGCAGCCGAACCATTCGGATATATTTATGTTGTCGAGAGTTAATGGGACACAAGAAACCATTCTGATGATCATGAAAATCGTTTTTTTTTAGATTCAGTCGAAGACCAGTCTTTGCTCAGCCTTTATGAAAGCAGCCCAGCCTTCACGCCGCTTGGCTAATGCTTGATTTTGTAAGAACGATCTCATCAACAACCGGAGATGGTATAAATCCGAACCATCGATTCTCACCTCCGCGTTTTCCCATTCCAATATTCTCATGACGTCCTCAAAGATGGCGGAAAGTAGTTTTGAAGAGATGGTGTCACCATGCCTAGGGACGCCTCAGCTGTTGTCCAGTTCTTCCACGTCAATTTCTATTTCGACTACGTCGAAAGCTTTCTTTAAATCGGCGAAACTGAAACAAAGTATTCTCTTGTACTCTCGTTTTACTTCAATGAATCTTGTTATTGTCGCGGTGTGGTCCATCCATCCGAGTCGTTTTCGAAAGCGTTCTTGCTCACATTGATCTCCTTCACCTAGTGTTTCCTCAACCCTGTTTAGGACGCCTCCAGAGATGATTTTGTAGACGATAGAAAGAATGTGTATTTGGGCAATACTTGCCGATATCGTAGAGGTCACCTTTACACTATGACATGGATTTCCTTACCTTTTATTGAATAGGAACATTACATTCTGATAGGTAACGCGTGGAGAGCCTAGATAGTGCGTTTGTAAGGACTGGTGGAAGGTTCCTTTGGTATTCAGATCATGTTCTCTCCGGATTTGGTGTTGTTCGATACTTCACCAACGAAAAATTATGTCGGATTTCGAAGGGGAGAACCGGTGGTGCAACATATCCATCATCCTTTATTTCATACGAATGCAAGTGGACACAGCTATTGAAGAGACTGGAGTAGTAATCGCATATGGTTTTGCCCATTGCCTTTCTGGAAGTTCCATCTGGGCGTCAGAGTGCAACAATGTTGGTTTTTTTAATTGGCAAAGCTTCGATGGGCTTTGCTAATGCTTTTCCCAGCCTCTACAGCTTCGACCATAACCGCTGCTCTTCTCTCCTTAACATCTTCTTTCATCGTCTGTCTGCGTTGTTTGGTAAGTTTGGGTGCGAGTTACAGGTTGCTTGTAGCTCGGTCTACGCTGGCGTATCCTCTCTTGTTCACTGTCGAACTCTCGGTTTTCAAAGCGCTGAACTGAAAATATTGAGTGAGCCGGTCGCATTGTTCCTCATTGTTATCGAGAACGGCATCTTTCCACCAGCCAACTAGTCATTTGTGCAAATATTGTAAAAAATATTATTGATATTGTAAAATTTTTACTCAAAATGTCATGTAGCAGTAGTTATCACTGGAAATTCTGCAATGAGCAGCTCCACAAGAATCTGTGCGTTTGGAACCAGGAAAAAGGTGTTGCGTCGCCTTGTAGGAATGACACATTTACAATATTTCTTCTCACTTTTGCGTTTTTAACAGAGTGAATTCCATCAGGTGCTCCTGAATAATCCGTATATGAAACTTTCAGTGGAGTCACGAAGTTTCAAAAGCGATCTTTGACACACCCACGATTTCTTGTACATGTTAAAACGCATGCTTAGTAGAGAATTATTTGGTCTTTCAGGTTTAATCCAACGCTAAATCAACGATAGACTGCTGGAATTTGAAACACTAGATTTACAAAAAAACCAACTACCTGCCGTAGGAGGGTGCGTAAGAAAACTGTTTTTTGCGGCATATTATTTCCAAGGAAACAGGATTAAATTGTTGTTCACCTTGACGTTCAAGTTGTAGACAAACGAAAGCTTCTTCAACTACCGCTTGAATCTACATCAATGCCAAAGTTGTATAAATGTATATATAGGCGTTTAAAAGAAAATATCTGTCATATTATATAAATATTTACGGTCCAATGAATTCGGCATAGTACAAACATAATGCATGTGATATTAACGATATCGATACCGACCTTGTGCAGAGCCATAGGCCAATATAAGAGTTCTTCATGCCGAGGGAAAGTACGATTTCTAAAACAAATATGCGCGTGTAAATGTATACCCACGCGAATATTCAAAATGACTGAAAAAACCAAAAGATAAAGCATACTAGGCTCATCAATCACTTATGGATGGTCCTTCACCCGTCGACCCTACTCAGCACCGCGAATGTGAGCGGATGCATCTTACGTCTAAAAAACTCTCTTTTCGCTAACCCATCCACATAATGTGATTAAGATTAATTTTATTTTCTCATACTGGTGTGGTAACAACTAGCCAATTTGGAGAAATGAGCTCTGATTAGCCTGCTGTAAGTTTTCGAACGAACGATCGCGCTTCCTTTGCAAGGCACCTCTTTCCACTGCGCTGCACCCATCTTTTACTCAGTGACGATTTTTGAAGAATGAAAATGTGCCGAATACCGCATCCTCCTCTGCTTGTGTTGGAGCTAACGGTACGTTAAGAAGGTGCTGAGGAAATTGTTGCTCTTTCACCTCTGATGACTTTTTTGTTTAAATGTTTCTTTTGAAGTTGCCTTTTGATCTGCCACTCTTCTATAAGAAAACATTTTAATTAGATTCTGAGCCCTGTTTCCTACATTAGTGAAATTTTCCACCAGGTCGATCTATTTTCTATACTTCTAGCCACGCAAATGGTTACATTTTGCCTGTCACCAACATTACCGTAATCGTCGTTAACACAGTCTGCGCCAGTTGACAAAAAAGTTTTAAAAAGCACTAGTATATTTATTGAAAGTAAATCTTATTAACCCGTCCATACAAACTTCGTTATTTTTTAAGTAATAAGATTACTTACACTTTCTAATTTCGCAGCCTTTTTTCTTCAAGCATCCTGGAATCCATGTCGTCGCAGTATAAAACTGTAGCAGAGACAGAGAGACGTCCTGACCCTTTTTAATTCGTAATTTAAGACGAAATATTTTTAACGCTTTGTTCACTAGTGCAAACAGTAACGGTGAGGATCATTGTCGCGGCAACTCATCCTGAAGAGTAGCCAGCAGCGTACGTGGTGATTACACTTGTCTGATGCGATCGCTGGGAAGAGGTGCTTCAAACTCCATCATGTCTTCAAGCATGCCTCGACAATAGACAAACTCTTCTTGGTTTTTGATGTCGACCATTTAATAAAGCTTAAACCAATCACTTATGGATGTTCCTTCACCCGTCTACCCCACACAGCATCGTGAATGTGACCGAATGCATCTTACGTCTAGAAAACTCTCTTTTCGCTAAACCAATCGAATAACGTGGTTTGTGGTAACAACTAGCCAGTTTGGAGAAATGAGCCCTGATTAGCTTGCGGTGAGTTTTCGAACCAACAGACAACCGTGTTTCCATTGCAAGGCACCTCTAACCACTGCGCTGCACCCATATTTTTACTCAGTTACGTTTTTTGAGGAATGAAAATGTCCTGAGTACCGCATCCTCCTCTGCTTGTGTTGGAGCAAACGGTACGTTAAGAAGATGCAGAGGAAATTGTTGCTTTTTCAAGTCTGGTGAATTCTTGTTTACATTGGTGCTGCTTTTTTTTCTGGTTTACCTCGCTGTTCACGAGTCTTCTGGAAGAAAAAAATTCTATTTAGATGCTAGGCGCTGTTTCCTGGATTAGTGAAATATTCCAACTGGGTGATAATCTATTTTTTTGTACTTTTACCCACGCAATAGGTAGCATTTGGCCTGCCGTTACCGTAGTCTTCGCAAATACACTTCAGGAAAGAATGTGAGCGCCATTTTGTGAAAATTTTTTTTAACAAAAACTAGCATTTTGTTTAAAATGAGCCTTATTAAACCGTCCTTATACGTTTCGTTATTTCATTATACATAAAAACGTGACCGCCTATATAGATTTTCATTTGAAATAACTACAACTAAAAGCGGCAGAAGCTACAAGGATACGGAACTGATAACTGATGTTTTCAATACAAGTAGGCCATTAGAAAAGTCATAACTAACTTATTTCTTCTTGGCAAGCGTGGCCATAATCCCATAGCGCAAATCCGAAACGTAAGACTTTAGCCGGAGCGTGGCCGTCTCTCTGAGAGTGCATTTCGCAAAGCCACCATTAGAAACGTGCAATTAGAGAAACCGCACTCAATAGAGAATTTGCTGAAACGGTCAGTAGATCTAGAGAAGAGTGCTGCCTAAGACTGTTTTGGGATATGCTACATGGCATGCCAGAGGAAGAGTTCCGACTTGGCAAAGTAGTCCGTCACTAGGGCAAAAAATTATCCTACCTATGCAACCGGTGTTCTTTCTCCGCCGCTGCCAAAACACCGAGTCGCGCCGAATTTCATTAAATGAAAACTACTGTGCGAACGATGCGTCTACCAGAGAACCACCAATCACTGCGAATGCGACTACTACACGCCTTTATATGATGCAAGCAGGATAAAACGCTCACTCAACCGAAGAACTTCGAGTGGAAAGAGTACTATTGTGTTCGATATTTGGAAGAGAGGAGAACAAGGGGTGGGACAATCTTGATGTGCAATTTCAAGGTCATCGTATTAAGAGGTACAGTTCTCCATGACGGCGTACACTCGCTATTAGAATCCAGTCAACGTTTAGTAAGAACGCAAACGGTCTGCACTAGCTTCAGGATCAACTCGAACCGAAATCGACAAAGCTAAACTAAACAAGTTATAAAAAGATGAAAAAAGGAGAGTGGTTATTACCACTACTATCTTGTTCTCAAACGCTTTTTATACAGCAATACCTCAGAGGTGAACTGGACACCAAGTTTCGCATATTTTCGATCGAAACTCTCAAAATCCTTAACAATTTTCGCGAAGAAAAGTTTGCTTCCACGTCAAGGCAGCTCAAATGTGGTACGCGGCATGTTCGACAAATAATGAAATACAAACTACTACACCATCATTTAGTGATAAAAGTGAGTGAGAGTTCTAGTCATTTCTAGTTAGATACAAGTCGAGGTAAAGCAAAAATATCATTCGGATGACTGCCTTTAGCGCTTATTATTTGAAAAATAGTACGGACGACAGTACTGAAAATTAGACAAAGTCGTGGATCAAAGTGGCAAACAAGAAGGTAGGTTAGACACTTAATTTATATGAACGATAATTGATTGACAAGGGCCGCTGGCCACTGGATTATTCGAGATGTCAAACACGCGGGAGAAAGAACACTGACTCAACAAGTGGGGTTTTGGTGAAAATGGTAAAACGAAAATATGATGCCCAATGAACCCCTAAAGGGAGCAAAATGCCCCGGCTGCGATTGCACGCTCCAGGCAGAAGTTGGTTTTCTGGCACTTGGTCGAGTTAGTCGGCTAGCAGCAGGACAGCAGGTGATATAAGTGGTGCTTAAGAGGGAGCAATTTATCTAGACGCTATTTTACTATGTAGTAATGTAGAGCTTGTTTTAAGCAATTTTGCCACGCCAAAATTTAATTATAACATGGTTTGTATTCTCCGCAAATGTTACTTGATACTTGGATGGCCCGTCCTCACTGGTTGTGCGGGCCCCAGCACAATCTCCATCTTTCGAAGATTTGCTGGTTAAGCCATTATGGCTCCCTGGAATCCCGAGGTTATCTTGGCCAAAGCCTGACCCTAGGTCTTCACCACCACAGGCAGTCACAGCTTTTGTGGATCAGAGGGAGATTTGCCACTATCGACTTTAATACCAGGACGGTGGTGGATCCTCGTATTGGTTTACTCTTGGCTAGGTTTCCTAATCGAAACGCCGGACTCCTTCTCAGCTTGGGAACACCCTGCCAGGGTGATGAATAGAATACCCCGCTGTACATCACAGCCCGACACCCAGGAACGCTTACCAGCAACGATGAGGCCACAAACCGTTGGGAGGCTTTGCAAATGTTATAGCTTAGAATTTTAAATGTCAAAATAGCAATTTCGATAAATGGACGCTCACGATTTCAAAACTCGTACATACACAACGAAAACATCTCGAAACCCTACTAAGGTGTAAAATCAAGAAACTGTCAAGGAATGCACAGTGCAATGCTGGTTTGAAAAATTTTGTCGTCACGAATTCGGTCTTTAAACGAAGGAGGTCGGGAATGTTGCTCATCTACTGTCAACACTGAACAGAAGACACTGAGGGAAGCCAAAGCTTTGGACGACTCCTTCCCATGATTCATGGATAACGAGATGACACTCGCAACATTCGTCACTCAGGGAACCCATACGACAATGTGGCGATAGATAAGACAAGAATTTAAAGGAAATTGTTCGGCGACCCTCTTAATCAGTGGATAATAATCGTACAGGTGACGGGCGATCCATCACTAGTACTTAGTACTCAATGTTGATGTTAATAAAATTTCGATCTGGTCAACTCTTTTCTAGAGGACAAACAAAGCAATAACTACACTGAAGGTTGAAAGACGGCTTTCATGCACAGAATAGCACTTTGGCTTCCGCAACCCGCTATGATAAGATTCTTTGCCTCTATTTCTTCAATAAGTGCTTCTGCACTTCAATGCAAGTTTGGGACGTCTTGTCAGATTTATTCATTAGAAGACAGCTGCTCCTAAAAAAAGCGTGCTAATGGGTTCACGGCTTGATATCTGAGCCTTGTATAAACCTGCAAATAATTGTGAGTTACACCTTTTTTTCCAATGAAGTTCTCAATCAAGCCAAGCGTAGGAAAGAAAGCCTATTTTAGCGCGAAGAATGAGCAGCTCCTTCTCAAGTTAAAGTACACTTGCACTATTCATGCACTTAAACAGTGTAGATTATGATTTAAGGAAACACATACTTTTGACGACATACGTTATAATTTCATCTTAGCGTCGTTGGGTTCCAGGTCAACAGAAAGTCTACCGCGCTTCTTCCTAGTGTCGAACAAAACTTTTCTAATCTATCATCAGAAGACGTCGACTTTCTCCATGTACCAAAGAACGTACGATTAAAAGATAGCAATCCAGAACCTTTCTAATGTCGCCAGAACAAATTTTTTTTACGAAGAAAGTACCATCTTATTACGAGTGTCGGAGGCGCACATTAAATTCGTTTAAATTCTTAGTTTCCCTACCACTGAGCACAAGAGTACAGCTTTTTCTTCTCTAACAAACAGCAATATCAACATGTTTTTTATTGCCGTGATCAAAAATAGGAAGAACGGAAATGTCACAGCCAGTACAGAAAACCTTTGAAGATAATATCTAACAAACCCTTCTCTTCGAAAATGAGGTAGTTTGCGCTGGAGATCACTTGGAGGTCGTAGGTACTATGCAAGATTTCAATAGAAACGATGTTTAATTGAGCGACCGTTCCCAAGCTGATGTTTCGCGTCGCATACTGTCTGCCCTTTGCGAAGTTCCTAATAAACATGCAAAGGCGATAAGACCAACTTATTCGGTTATCGTTTTCGACGTCCCTTCCTCAGAACCTAGAATCCGAGTCGATAGTTCACAATCGTTCGTCTCGCCATCCGTTATCTTCGCCGTCGTGTTGAGTCTAAATATTTTTCAGAGAACCAGCGCTTTAATGAAATTACTTCTGTGTGTGTGAGCTGGGGCGCATGTGGCCAATGATTGGAGGCGCTTTGCAACACTCACGTGGGATCAATCCCCGCATTCATGGCTCACCAAGCCTTCCATCCCTCCGGGGTGGAAAATTTATACCAGACTTGTCTGGAATGATAGCAACACCACTCGATACATCGGTAGGTCATCGCGAGTCATTGTAAAGACTAGACATGTTTTCAGTCACCTCCAAACGATGCTTAGTGATGTCGAATGCATGGCACACCCTCAGGGATTGATCAACGTCGAGAACTTTATCCTTCTTTTATGTGTAAGCCGATCTAATACCGATCGGTGCAGGATAAACTATCCGTTGAAAAGCAAAGTTATCATCAACGTGTAGTGCGTACTGCACTGAAAAGAATCCTTTGCAGCACGACGACGAAAACCTGATATTGCGAAGGTGAACGACTGTGTACTATCGAGCTCGATTATCGGTTTTGAAGAAGAAGAAGCCGCCGAAGCTTCAACTACTGTGAACTAACAAACGCTGCAGTAACAGCCTCGTGTTTGCTCCTCAACAAAAGCAGAGAGTTCCGAAAACCTTCTTATTGCTGTTTGTTTTTTCATTACCATTTGTTTTCTACATATGAGCCAACATCAGATGTTCTTTGGCATTTTGTTTGAGTATCTTGATCTTCCACGTGAAAGTTGGTGTACGAAATAACGTTATCGTTTTAGCCAGAACGAAAAGTGTCACTGAGTTAGCACTAATAGTCAGTTTGTAATTAGAAGTGGTGCAGCGCTTGCAGGCAATATGCATTTTCTTGAGTTTCCAGATCTCCACATGCTTGCCAAGTGCAGGCGAACAACTTCCTTTCCCAAAAAGCAGTAAAGAGACGATGCATACTAAGTGATCCTTGTAGGTCGTCGATCGTTAGAAACTTTATTCCCCCTGAAATTGGTATATCGAGCGACAGCCTAGAACTAACTATGTTTAGGATTAAAAGACATCATATTCTTACGATGGACAGCCACCTCCAAATCGGTTCCCGTATCGAGGAGTCGAGCCAGGAGAAGTTCGGCCATGAACCAGATGATAATCGACGATATTTCCGACCCGTTTTCGTTTACTCTTTTACTTCACTGATCATACAGTGTAGTGCACTGACTCAGGTGCTAAACACGTTCAGATGGATGCTCTCCTTGATTTATTCCTTTCATATTGCCGGCTGAAATATTCTTCGTAGCTCATAAACTGCAGGGATAAAGAACTGTGTTCAAATCCAAAAACTATTTTTTTTCTTCGAGTCTTCTTTACTGTTTCGGCAAAATGTAGGTTATGTTCCTTCGATTTTTTTCGTTGTAGTGCTTTGAAAAATTGGTATATGATGCACAACTTTTTCCGTATTTATAACCCAGGTGTTGCCCAGCA
The DNA here is from genome assembly GCA_018806985.1 of Angiostrongylus vasorum. Taxonomy (NCBI): domain Eukaryota; kingdom Metazoa; phylum Nematoda; class Chromadorea; order Rhabditida; family Metastrongylidae; genus Angiostrongylus; species Angiostrongylus vasorum. Next base: position 30,083 of record JADANN010000077.1, on the reverse strand, counting down.
TACAGTAGAATGTCTAGCCTTTTTGTAGACATCCTGCTTTTAGGATCACTGGTTAGTTAGTAATGTTTGTTCATGTAGAAAAAAAGTTTTCAACCAAGGAAAACAAACTTTCAAATACTTCAAGTAAATGATCGATGAGATATTTTCAGAATTCGATATTCGCTGTCAATTTTGGCAGTCGTCTTCCTAAAGTGATATGGCAGCAATTAAACAACTGGAAGGCTCAATAAATGCGCTGAGGAGATCTGTATCACCTGTATCACCTGTACTCCCGTTGTTCGTCGAGTGACTCGAGCGGGTCCCAGTAACCTGTCACGTTAAAGAGTAGCCGTGAGTTCTGCTCGCTCTAGGGACCCGTCGAGCATCATATCTTTCTTCTATTCCTTTCGTGAAGAACTCTGACCATCGAATCGGTGGTTTTCCTGCAGTGCGCTTAACATCCCGAGGAATCCAGTCACTAACAGCTCTTGTTTATCAGTTGTCATTCATACCCACTACGTGTCCGGCAAACCTTATCTTCGACCGTTTGGCGTACAGAACGACTTCTTTGATTTTTGATCGTTGACGCAGGTCGGAGCTTCGGATCCCTTCCCTTAGTTGTGTGAAAGGGGATACTCCTAGCACCGTCCTTTCGACTGCGCATTGGGTGTTCTTTGTCCTCTTCACTACATCCTCGATGCTCTTGAAAGCTCCCCAAGCCGCTCGCTTCCTTCTGCTTAGCTCTGGAGCTAAGTCGTTCAACATGTTGATTTCCCGACCTAGATAGACCTAACTGGAGGTTCTGAGATAATCGTTCCGTTGAGCGTGTCCGTTCCTCATGGACATCATTTTTGCGAGATTTAGTCGAAGACCAATCTTTCCATAGGCTGTATTAAAGTCGGCAAGCATACGTTCCGGTTGACTAATGTTTGGTGTTATAAGGACGATGCCATCAGCAAAGCGAAGATGGTGTAACGGTTAGTTAGCGGTGGATACTAGCGGTTCGGTTTGTGTAGAATATTAGCCACGCGGGTCTTTTAGCTGTTGTGTTGATCTACCAGCCTCAAACTTGGGTAATTAAACCTTTAATACACAAATATAACATTAATAACATAATAGTAACGATGGAGAAGTAATGGTAGAGGAATGACGTCAGTTAAAGCTATGAGGTGCGAAGGCTAGTAGTGAAGTGAGGCTAACAACGAGATAATGGCATTCGAATATTATTATACCATTAATAAGTAATTAACACAATTACATTAATAGTAATAATGAACAATTACCAAGAAGTAACCGTTGGTTAGCCGTGAGCGACGCCGCGTCGCGTCTATCCGCGACCAGCGCGGCGGCTGAGGGAGACAGTATGCTGGGGGGGCCGAGAAAGGAGACTGTACGCTGAGACGGAGAGGGAGACAGTATGCTGAGGTGGAGAGGGTTACAGACGGGCCGTATTTTCGGCTGAGCTAAGATTTCAACATTATAACGATGAGGTGCATTTTAGTGGATCAATGAGGACAGTAAGTGATGAGTCATCTACGGAACATAGTCAGGCGGCTGGTCGTCGATAACGCTATGTCAGCAACGTGAAGTTTGAGCATCTATGGGTGCCACCATTGCCTAAGAGTCAAGGGCCAATATGATAATGGCTGGAAACTGATAAGCCTATAGCGGCTTAACAGAATACACAGCATAAGTTGGCCGCTCAGCGGCCTTGTACGCATGGCGTACATTGCGGGAGGAATGGTACATGCCACAGATGGCGTTGCAAACATAACGCATTTGGAAACACCCGCCACTACTGACATTGCACCGTAAACAAACTAAGAAACTAGATACAATAATCTTCTGATTACTGAAGGATGAATGTGAATGGATAAGAATGAGTGAGTATGACTGTGAATGAATTGTGGTGATTGAGAGTGACAATGAATGATGTTGTGAGGAGCGGATTATCCGCGCTACCGATCGGGGTGAGGTGAGTGATGGTATGTCTCCGTCGTCGAAGGCACCTGGCTTATATTGGCTGCGAGAGCCGCGTGCGTATGCAACCGCGGACAACCTGGATCGTCGATCCTGGACTGCAGTAGACTGTACCTAACTGCCTGAAATATCAACGTCATTGGCTTCGTTGTTTCGCAAGGAATTAGTAAACTGTTCCACTGTTACTCCTCCTCCTTCGGATAAGCCATCGTTGGTGTGCTACTGGAGTCAAACCTGAATCGCTACTGTGCCTGAAACATTGAACATAATAGACCGAGTAGATTATAAAAGTTACATTACGGTGTTTGATGTGCGACTGTGAGGCGGCCATATATGGACATCAAATGTTATTGTATAGAAAGATAGAGAACTTTCCCAGAGAGAAGTTCTCTATACACCCGCCCGACTTATTTAGGGGGGCCATGACAATTTTGTTAGCTATTTGAACGCAAGGTTTTTGCCCTATGCAAAGGTTTAAGGAGAATCTGAAACATGTAACGCTAAAACGTGAATAAAAAGAGCATCGAATAATAAGTGATCTAGCACATCTAACTTAATAATTGGTCGATTTTATCGACACTCCCGCCTCTAGTTTAATGATTTAGCGATGGTGTTCGTGTTCAGAGTCTAGCGGTGCTTCTTGTAAAGATTGACGTTTCCTTGGTCGTAAGTTATATGGAAATGTCGTCTTGATGGAGTTTTCCTCATTCTTGCGGTCCTCTAATTTGGATTTCTTACTTCCTTCGTTATGAGGTATAGGATCATCTAATTCCAATGGTACTAATAGATTGATGGGCCTGCGAATTCTGCGATGCGATGGGAGAACAACCACTGCTTCGCGTACGACTCCTTCTGAGTTAGTTGGGAGTTCTTCAATTCTTCCTACTTTCCACATGAATCTAGGTTGTATAGGATCGTTGATCAGTACCACAGTATCTTTCCTTGGGTAGTTTTTTTGAATAATGCCTTTTTGTTAGCTTCGTACTGGTGTTTTTTCTCGTAGCGATGTCAAATACTGAGTTTTCCACACGTGCCAGAACCTATCTGTAAATTTACATGATGACTGTAAGGCTTGTATAGCTTGCTGCTTGGTTTTTAGGAGCGTTTGCTCCTCCGATGAGAGGTACGTGGGGTCACTTAGATCTTCATCGCGGTTCTCGAATGAACAGGGCACTTTGAATTCATTTTGGGTGAAGTCTATTGGTCTTAGTATTTGTTGATCCTCGGAGTCTACATACAGTAGCGGCCTGGTATTTAGCAGGGCTTCGATCTCAATTACGATTGTAGATAAGTGCTCGAGTGGAAGTTTTGACGCTCCAATTGTTTTGTACAATGAATGTTTGACCGACTTGATTAGTCTTTCATAAAATCCTCCTTGCCAAGGGGCGAATGGAGTAATGTGCTTCCACTGAATTTCTCTACTGCTTATTTGGCGTTGGACCATTGGATCATTTTGCATTGCTTGTAATCCTTCGTTAACAATCGTTTTTCCCAGAACAAACGTTGAAGCGTTGTCACTAATAATAGATTTCGGAGTCCCACGTCTTGCAAAAAAAGCGGCGTAACATCATAATAAATGCCGTGGTGGAAAGATCTGACACGATGTCGAGATGAATTAGGCGAGTTGATGAGCATGTGATTATGCATCCATAACATTTGTCCTCTGTGTCGTCTGATTTGGCAATGGAAATTGGACCGAAATAGTCTATGCCAACATGCTCAAAAGGACGTGATCGTTGAACTCTTTGTTTTGGAAGGTCACCTTCTTCGGGATATTTGTATGGTAGATTGTTGAATTTTTGGCACTGTATGCAGTGTCGGAGATTGCGTGTTACTTGAGCACGCAGTTTGGGAATCCAGAAGTTTTCGCGTACACGTGCCATGGTGTGTCCTGTTCCTGGGTGACCTTTATTGTGACAGTCTTTAATGATGGCTTGTGCGAGCCATGAGTTCTGTATGACTATTAGTGGGTTTCTTGCAGCGGAGTCTAAGTCACTACGTCCAAAGCGTCCAAAGCATCGAAGTAGACCTTCTGTATCTGTTCTAATATGTAGATGCTTCATGGACTGCAATATAGATGGTGTTATTAATGATAGTTGATGTTGCCTAACCAATATTTTCCCAGCCAGGGTAATCTCTGGACCGATTATATTGAAGTCACTGTTTAATATTACGCTTTGCAGTAAAGGTGAAAGTTTGATTGGCTTCTTTGCTCGGCGGTTTACTCGATACACGGAAGTGTTAATGTAGCGAAGAATTAGTGCTATAATTCTTTTGATATTCGGCAGTGAATACTTTTCCAAAGAACTGAAGAGTCCTTTGTCATAATCCTTGTTTGGCGCAACAAACTTTTATCAGAAGGATTTGCGTTTGTTGAGAGAATTGCGTATCATCTGACTTAATGCCATCATTGGAATGGAATTCTGTGCTCACTTGCGATGCCTCTTCATTGAGGGAGAAACTGTTGTGTTTACACTTCCATACTTCCACGGGTTGGTTAAGAATTGGTGGACCAGTCCACCAAAAATGATTACTTAATTGTTGATGGCTTAATCCTCGCGTTGCGCAGTCTGCGGGGTTATCTCGAGATGAGATGCGACAGAAGTTGATTTGGTGTCCGTTTTCTTCTAGGTGTTGAGTGATCTTCCCTATCTCTATCAGCCTATTAAATATTCTTGTTCCAACGCTATTTAAAGGCCTATGTTTGATCCAATTTAACACGATTTCCGAATCTGAGAAGATGAAAACGTCGTCTATTCTGACTATTTTCCGTAGCTGCGATAGGACAGCGTTAGTTGTGCGCAGGGCTAATGTTGCTGCATCTAGTTCCATTTTTTGGAACAGTTGCGCTGGACTTTACCGATGCCAATTTGCCCTTTGCTATGAGTAGATTAACCGCAGTGTCAGAGTGTAGGTATAAGCAAGTGGCTATAGCATCATTGCTGGCATCAGCGAAAGTTGCTAATGTATACTTTGTGTTTTTTAAGCCTAAACAACGCGAGAGACTCTTTTCGAAGCCCTGCATTTCTGATGCGATATGCGCCCATTCTTCTTCACGAGGCTGCGGAAGAGGGGTGTCCCAGTCGTACTTGTCCTTCCACAACTCACGAAGGAATACTTTTGGGTCTGTGTAGTAGAGGCAGTAGCCATCCTAACGGGTCATATATCGAGGCAATGATGCTGGCAATTGTTCTCTTGGTAATCCGTGATTGTTGTTTGGGATTACATGTGATCGTAATGCAGTCGGTCGATGGGCTCCAAGGGATTCCTAACACTTTTACCATATTCTTGTCCGCTCTGTCCTTTGATGGAATTGTTGACATCAACTCAGTATCATTGGAAGCGAATTGGCAAAGATTCATCTTAAGTTCGTCGAAAATTCGCTTAGACTGAGAGTACACATAGAAAGACTCTTTCGAGTCATCGACGGTTAAAATAAGATTATCGACGTACATATTTTCTTTTACTTGTGTTGCCAGTTGGATACAGTCTTTGTATTGATCGAGATGGAAGTGGATCGTTCCTGCTAACAGGAAAGGCGGAGTGATTAACCCGAAAGTTACGCGAGTAAATCGCAGAATTTTGATATTGTTCGGAGTAGGTGGCCTTGTGTGATCATGTAGCCACAAGCAGCGCGTGGAATCGCGGTCGATTTCATGAAGACGTACCTGTAAGAAGGCTTTTTCGATATCAGAGGTTATAGCAAAGCGTCCCAATCTGAAGCGGAGCAAAATGCCGAACAGTTCAGGAAGAACCACTGGTCCTCGATGAAGGAGATCGTTGAGTGACGGACATCCTATGTAGTGAGCAGACGCGTCATAAACCACTCTAATTTTAGTGTTTTTATTCGGAGTTAGAATTGCTTGATGGGGGAATATAGTGGACTCGAGAGTCTTTCGCTGGTTCTTCGTTGACTTCTTCTAGAATGTTCGAGCGAAGTTGTTCGGCAAATATATTATTGTATTGTTCCATTAATCTCTGATTATTCTGTAGGGATCTCCAAACACTATTTAGTCTACTGAGAGCTATGGCCTTATTGTCAGGCAGTTTAGTAGTGGTTGTCTCCTTCCAGGGGAGACGTACATAGTACCCGTCAGATCGGTGTTCGATGGTCTGGTTAAATTTCTCCCACACTTGCCGGTCAGTTTGGATCCTTATTTCTTTTTCGGAATTAGAGAATTCTTCAGTTCCAGCAGATTCCAGAGTGAGATATTTTTCCCAGTTTTTTATCGTCCTCGTCCTCCAATTGCCAAAGTGGGTGAGACGTGAAATTGATTGGACTTTCTACTGTAGTATATTCTTTGGCACTGATTGTTTCATTGTTTTGTTCTTCAGGTGCTAGATAAGAGCGCTCGTCGGTCTTGCCAGTTATGAGATGGCCTAGGCGAGTTGGTAAGAGATGTAAACCAGAAGGAAGTATGATGTGTGGTTGCTGGCCTTTCACTAAGGACCATAGTTGGTCAGAGCCCTAATAGTATAGTGGGTTTCACTTCTAGTTCGCTGTTGGTAAGGTATACTGGAAGGTGACGTTGATGAATAAAGTCTGCATCTTCCTTAGAAATTGGAGGAATAACAAATGGTTTTACTATGTTATCGTGGGTGTATAACAGCATGGAGAACGGACGACCTTCGGCGTCCCATGCTTTGAGGGAGACTTTGTTCGACGGCTTTTCTCGTGCTTCCTCGGATCCGAATGTGCATAAGCGTAGCTTAGTTTCCTCTAGGATAGGAAGATCCATTTCTGCAGCGAATGATGCGTCGACAAAGGAAAGTTCGGCACCCGTGTCCAGCAAAACTGCGACTTTTTGAAGTGTTCCTGTAGTTGTGTTCACCACTGTAATTTCTCCAGTTGGTAGAATGGTGGTTCGCTGACTTTTGTAGATGCTGACCTTGAGGCTGAATTTTTAGGACATTAGTCTCCTGCAGTGGAGACTGGTCTTGTTGTTGATTGACGTAGTTGATTTTGGACGTCGGCTGGTACGTCCTAGTCCCCTTGGTGCTAGATCCCCTGTCCTTAATGCCCTTGTTCTTGTTTGGTTCGCTTTTCGAACCGTTCTGAAAAGCTTGTTTCTTTCGACATTGATTGGAGACAGCATGAAGTGTGGTGCCGTCCCTGGCATTTGAAGCAAGATGACTTCTTGCAATTAGATGAGTCATGGTATGGGGATGCGCAAATGGCGCACAATTTGTTAGCTCGGAGGTATTGTGAACGCTCATACGGCGTCTTGTAGATGTTGCAATTGAACGCTTTGTGATCGGCTTTACAATACATGCAGCAGTAGGTGTTTTTGGAGATCCATGATCTACTCTTATTCTCCTGCGTGCTGTCAGGAATTGACATTGCTTGGCACTTTGACGTGTACTGCCATACTTTTTTCCTCACTGGATATAACTTCCTCTATAAACTGGAAAAGTTGCTCCATCTGGAAGGGTTTCTCCGTGGCGACGCCATGTTTCTTTTCGATGACTTTCCCGCTGTATGTTGTTAGAAAATTTAATCAATATTTTCTTAAACATACACTGATTGTCCACATTTTCACCTTTTGCTTTTTAGCTGTGTTACTATTAACTGCAAATGTTCAAATAGTTTCCGTTGTTCGTGCACCGTGGTGGAACGAAGCTGGCAATTGTCAAGTTTGTCCATGAGTGTTATTATGAGTTTTTCCGAGTCTGCATACTTTTTTGGTGAGAAATTCAACTGCTTTAGCATAGTTCTCGTTGGTCAGTTGAAACTTCTTCACCGCATCGAGTGCTTCTCCTTGTAGTGAATTAAGCAAGTAATTGAATTTATATAATTCTGATATGTTCTGGGAATGTATGTTCGCTCTGAATAACTCCCAGAAATTTTCCCATTCCCAGATGTTACCAGTGAAAGTTGGTATTGGGAGTGTGGGTAGTTGGAGACGTGTCGCTGTAGCTATAATTTGGGGAACTTCGACTACTTGGATGTCTGTTTGTACCCTTGATGGGGTGTCTGGTTTTCTTAGTGAAGTACTAGCAAACTCAAAGCTTTTTATACGACTTCTGAGTTTTACTAAGTAGTCTTCTGCTGCCTCAGTTATTTCCTCTGCTTTGCTGCAATGTATTTCGCTGCCATCATCGCTCTCCAGTGTTAGATTCTGCTCTGAAGACTTTCTTTCGTACTCGACTAGTGCTTCGTTTAGCTTTGCGATAGCTGCTTCGATGGTGAGAACTCCTTCATTCAGTCTGTAGATGCTGTCGCATATGAAGGCTTCTGTTATCTCTCCATCACCGGGTGACGTGCTGAGCATTTCCAATTGCTCATCTTTGAGACGCGTTAGTGTGGTCTCAAGTTTTTTTAGTGTAATGCGTAATACGTCGTTTTAGAACTCGCAATGAGCTGGTCATGGCAAATTAAAGCGGAAAATAGGTTTTCGTGGAACTAAAATTTGTGAACTCACGAAAGCGGTACCAAGTTGAAGTGGTAGCTGTGAAGTTGAACTGCGACACTTGCTGCTATTAGGTCCTTTCAAGCGACCAATGCACCATGTAACGGTTAGTTAGCGTCGGTTACTAGCGGTTCGGTTTGTGTAGAATATTAGCCACGCGGGTCTTTTAGCTGTTGTGTTGATCTACCAGCCTCAAACTTGGGTAATTAAACCTTTAATACACAAATATAACATTAATAACATAATAGTAACGATGGAGAAGTAATGGTAGAGGAATGACGTCAGTTAAAGCTATGAGGTGCGAAGGCTAGTAGTGAAGTGAGGCTAACAACGAGATAATGGCATTCGAATATTATAATACCATTAATAAGTAATTAACACAATTACATTAATAGTAATAATGAACAATTACCAAGAAGTAACCGTTGTTTAGCCGTGAGCGACGCCGCGTCGCGTCTATCCGCGACCAGCGCGGCGGCTGAGGGAGACAGTATGCTGGGGGGCCGAGAAAGGAGACTGTACGCTGAGACGGAGAGGGAGACAGTATGCTGAGGTGGAGAGGGTTACAGACGGGCCGTATTTTCGGCTGAGCTAAGATTTCAACATTATAACGATGAGGTGCATTTTAGTGGATCAATGAGGACAGTAAGTGATGAGTCATCTACGGAACATAGTCAGGCGGCTGGTCGTCGATAACGCTATGTCAGCAACGTGAAGTTTGAGCATCTATGGGTGCCACCATTGCCTAAGAGTCAAGGGCCAATATGATAATGGCTGGAAACTGATAAGCCTATAGCGGCTTAACAGAATACACAGCATAAGTTGGCCGCTCAGCGGCCTTGTACGCATGGCGTACATTGCGGGAGGAATGGTACATGCCACAGATGGCGTTGCAAACATAACGCATTTGGAAACACCCGCCACTACTGACATTGCACCGTAAACAAACTAAGAAACTAGATACAATAATCTTCTGATTACTGAAGGATGAATGTGAATGGATAAGAATGAGTGAGTATGACTGTGAATGAATTGTGGTGATTGAGAGTGACAATGAATGATGTTGTGAGGAGCGGATTATCCGCGCTACCGATCGGGGTGAGGTGAGTGATGGTATGTCTCCGCCGTCGAAGGCACCTGGCTTATATTGGCTGCGAGAGCCGCGTGCGTATGCAACCGCGGACAATCTGGATCGTCGATCCTGGACTGCAGTAGACTGTACCTAACTGCCTGAAATATCAACGTCATTGGCTTCGTTGTTTCGCAAGGAATTAGTAAACTGTTCCACTGTTACTCCTCCTCCTTCGGATAAGCCATCGTTGGTGTGCTACTGGAGTCAAACCTGAATCGCTACTGTGCCTGAAACATTGAACATAATAGACCGAGTAGATTATAAAAGTTACATTACGGTGTTTGATGTGCGACTGTGAGGCGGCCATATATGGACATCAAATGTTATTGTATAGAAAGATAGAGAACTTTCCCAGAGAGAATTTCTCTATAGATGGTCTAACTGCCGACCATCGATTTTCACTCTCGTAGTAACTCGTTCCAATGTTCGCATGGCGTTCCGGAGGGCAACGGCACGTAATTTTGGCGAGATGGTATCGTCTTGCCCTACCCATCTTTTGACGTCAATGTTAATATCGTTGTTGAACGGTGATGTCTTGGTTGTGAAATTTTTGTACAGCTCACGAAGAATCTTTATGTACTGAGTAGGGACTTCTTGACCATCAAGGGCTTCCGTGACTGCTTCTATCTCAATTGAGTCAAAGGTGTTCTTCAAATCGAAGAAAGTGAGACAGAGCGGTCTTTTGTACTCTCGCGATACTTCATTGAGTCTTGTTATCGTTTGGATGTGGTCCATCGTACTAAATCCTTTTCGAAACCCTGTTTGCTCACATGGCTCTCTTTAGCCCAGTGTTCTCTTAATCCTGTTAAGGACTACTTGAGTGAAAAGTTTGCAGGCGACAGAAAGCAAGCAGATTGTGCGATAGTTGCCGATATCGTGTAGGTCACCCCTCTTGAACAATAACACGATCATGCTGGTCTTCCGCTGAGTAGCGACCTTGCATTCAGATAAGTAACGTGTGAAGAGCCGAGCCAGTGTGTTTACGAGGGCTTGCCGGAAGTTTCCTTAAGTGTTCAGATCTCATCGTCTCTGTACCTGGCGCTATTCGATTTTTCACCGACGAGATACTATGTCGGATTTCGGAAGGGAGAATCGGTGGTACAACATATCCATCCTCCTTTCTCTCATATGAGGGCAGGTAGACGTGGCAATCGAAGAGATCTGAGTAGTATTCGTGAATGATTTTCTCTATTGCCTTTCTGGACGCTGTAACTGTTCCGTCTGCGAGTCGGAGTGCAGTCATCTTGGTCTTGTAATTGGCGAAGCTTCGGAGGGCTTTGCGAATGCTTTTCCCACCCTCTGCTGCTTCGAGAATTACTGCTGCTCTTCGCTCTTTAAGATCTTCTTTTATCGTCTGTCCGCATTGTTTTGCAAGTTTGGACGTTAGTTCGCGGCTGCCTGCAGCTCGTGCGATTCCACGCTGGCGTATTAGCTCGGGATGTTTCTAGAGACAAACGTCTCTTGGTGACTTTCGAACTCTCAGCTTTCATAGCGCTAACGTGAAGATGTTGAATCAACCGATCGTATTCCTCGTCGATGTTAACGACAGCTGCATCTTCGCAACAGTCGGCTAATGAATTGAATAAGTCCCAGTTTCATGGTTGTTCTAAGACTTAAGATTTTGAATTTAGTGGCTTTTTTCTCCTTTCGGTGAGAAATAAATCTTGCACGCGATGTTTCGAACCCGTGTAGAATGTTGGGACAACAGCGACATCGGTTAAGGAAGACTAGACTTTCTTTTTACTACGATTTGATCTATTTCGTTATGGTACTCTCCATTGGGAGAGTCCCACGTCCAGCGTTGAGGGTGGGGCTTCTGGAATTGCGAGTTACCATGGTCGTCATGATAAATCCAGACAGCCGCTCATCCTGTTCGTTCCATTCTAATCCGTGGGTCCAATGTGACGTTCTTCAGACGTTCTTCTTGCTCTAATCTTGGCGTTGAAATCTCCAATGATGTCCTTGAAGAATGTATGGACTTCTCTGTAAAACTTCTCCAAGTCCATGTAGAACTCTTCGACTACTTCTTCGTCATACTTTGGTGCACCGCCTCATCGTGGCTAGGAAGTCTTCATGGCTGTCGGCCTGTGATGAACATCGGGGGGATTCATCTGCTGCAGGGTTTCCTGAGCTCAGAAAGAGTCCGGCATTTCCATCAGAAAGGCCAGCTAAGAGTAAACCAATAATAGGACCAACCATCGTCCTTGTACCAAACTAGTCACATGGTAGCAAATCTCTCTCTGGTCCACAAAGGCAGGGTGGTGACGACTTGGGGCAGACTTGGGCAGGCTGACCCCGGGATTTCAGGGAACCACAATGACTTGACCAGTAAATCTCCGAGAAATGGAGATTATGCTGAGGCCTGCGCGACCACTTAGGACGGGCTGCCCAAGTATCAAGTAATTAAGTAAAACGATATGATTAATCACACGACAGATCTTTCGACTATATCTGTCAAGCTAGGTAGTTTGTGGTAGAAAAATTATTGGGAGTATGTGTTTGATATTGACTACACGACACTATCAAACTAGTTACTAAGCTTTATTAAATGGTCGACATCAAAAAGCCAAGAAGAGTTTGTTTATTGTCGAACCATGCTTGAAGACATGATGGAGTTTGAAGCATCTCTTCCCAACGACCGCATCAGATAGATGTAATCACCACGTACACCGCTGGCTACTCTTCAGGATGAATTGCCGCTACAGTGATCTCGCTCACGACACCTCATTCAGTGTGCCTTATCCCGAATGCGATATCTAAAGGTTATCAACTCAGAAAAAAGTGATGGAAAAAGCACCTAGGTCACTTTTAGTGTTGTCTTTAGTGTTTCAAAAGCGGCTGTGCCATCTAACCGGAGCTACTCTATGGTCCTCACCGTTACTGTTTGCACTAGTGAAAAAAGCGTTAAAAATATTTCGTCTTAAATTACAAAAAAAACGAAATACGAGTTTTTGTTAAAAAAATTTTTCACCAAATGGCGCTCACTTTCCTTTCTGAAGTGCATTTGCGAAGATTACGGTAATGGCAGGCCAAATGCAACCATTTGCATGGCTAGAAGTATAAAAAATAGATCGACCTGGTGGGAAATTTCACTAGTGTAGGAAACAGGGTTTAGCATCTAATTAAAATGTTTTTTTATAGAAGAGTGGCAAATCACAAGGTAACTTCAAAAGAAACAACACCACTTTAAACAAGAAGTCGTCATAGATGAAAGAGCAACAATTTCCTCAGCATCTTCTTAACGTACCGTTGGCTTCAACACAAGCACAGGAGGATGCGGTATTTCGGCACATTTTCATTCTTCAAAAAATCGTAACTGAGTAAAAGACGGGTGCAGCGCAGTGGTTAGAGCTGCCTTGCAGTGGAAACACGATCGTTGATTCGAAAACTCACCGCAGGCTAATCAGGGGCTCATTTCTCCAAATTGGCTACTTGTTACCATACCAGTGTGAGAAAATAAAATTAACGTTAACCACGTTATTTGAGTGGGTTAGCGAAAAGAGAGTTTTCTAGACGTAAGAAGCATCCGGTCACATTCACCGGTGCTGAGTAGGGTCGACGGGTGAAGGACCATCCATAAGTGATTGATGAGCCCAGCATGCTTTATCTTTTGATTTTTAAATCATTGCAGGAGGAGTGGGCTGAGATGTAGGGTGTGATAAGAAACAAACATCATAGTAGGGATGTAGCGAAACGATGATAATATCATGCCGGCTAACGCTGAAGGAAGAAAAAAGTGATTTATAGAAGGCGACATAGAGCTAAGCGAGTGGTATAAACTAATACATGTTAGGTTTAATTCCCCTCTTCAGAATGACACTTGAAACGTTCGGAAATGTCGAATTGCATAAGAAAATATTTAATGCTTTGACATGGAAAAAATTGGATATTTCTTATATATGCCAAGTACACACATAAAGGATGAAAGGATAAACGCTCTCAGCGTTGATCAATCCCTAAGGGATGCGCTATGCATTGAACTTCATTAAGCATCATTTGGAGGTGACTGAATGCATATCTAGTATTTACAATAATTCGCGGTGACCTACCGATTTGTCGAGCCAGTGCTGCTATCCTCCCAGACAAGTCTGGTACTAATTTGCTGAGCCCTGGAGAGTTGGTAGGTTTGGTAGGCCATGCGCGCTGGGATCGATTCCACGTGTGTGTTGCAGGGCGCCTCCGTCCACTGCGCCACACGAGCAATGGTACAGGCATAGTAGCACATAATATTTCGTCTTCTATCGATCTTTGAACGAAGAATCGTCGAATGTCGTTGTAGAAGACTTGGATATTAAGGTGTAAAATAAATCCCGAGTTGAAAAATGAGGCCATACACGTTGTTTTGGTAACATTAAGGTGGGTCTTTTGTTGGAAAAGATTAAATCGAAAGAAGCTGTTGAAAAAAAGCAAAAAAAAACAGGAAGGAAATCAAAGCTAACCAGGAGGGTCAGCATCTGGTCCTGTATCCTGATTGTGGGACTTCCAACAGTCAGTCAACGACGACGACGAAAAGCCGAATTGGGAAAAACGGCAAGAAGGAAAAGGTTGCAAGCGGTTTCTACCGGGTAACAATGAAAAATGTGCAAATCCATCCAATTTTGTTTGCACGATGATGATTTTGTATGAGAATCTGGATCAGGTTCTTCTTTTGCAGTCGCGTTCTGACGAAGACGATACGTTAGAACAAGTGGAGAGCTTAAAAGAAAAACTCACAGAACGAAGTTCTAGGAGATCAGTGAAAGTGAAAAAAAGCGCAAAGTGTCAAAGAAGTAAGTGCGAAGGCCGACGTTAATGATTTCTTGAAGGAAGCCGTTAAAGAAGTGGAGAATCCAATGCCGGAACCGAAGGAGCAACCATAACGACAGATGATGGTCGAGATGTTCTCTCGAGAAGAAGAGCAGACGTCATTTCTACATACGAAAAGACTTAAACTGCGAATACTGTGTGATTTAGTATTTAGAAAGCAAACATGTTGGTTAATGTCGTCGTCTTCAAATTGGTAAAAATTTCTGAAAAAACTTTAACTCTTTTTTTTTGTAAGGGATCAGCCAACAGAAAGTTTCATTACCGAAAAGCATCTAGTTATCCAGAATCTCGATAATGTCGAAAAACACTGACAATAGTTGGTCTTCACTCAAATTGTAATCCAAATGCATATTGGGTTTTCTAGATGATTAATGTAGTCTGCTTCACGAGGTTGCAAAATTCGCTCTTGTTTCGCAACGATTAAAACCAGAGAAAGGGAGATGAAAGAGGAAACATTAGCTGTGGGGAACGGCCTTACTTTCTTAATAATCTGTTTTTCCCCCAACAGTTTATTAAAAGCGAATGCTTTTGTTTGTAAATGAAGTTGCTGAAATGCGACACATTGCGATGTACATCGTTCTCTGACTTGATTTCGAGATCTGTTTATTCCTCTTCTATATGTACAGTACCAAACTTCATGAGTGCTTGCAAACTATCGACATCTCTGACATACTCTCACCACCACATAGGTCTTCAGTAGGCGTAAAATGGGATTACCGTCGTCTGTGATTCACTATTTTCTATCAATATTCCTTTACTGCACATGGTTTGAAAATTTAAGCTTTAAAAAACCACTTTTTGTCTCTCTATCGAGCCCGTTGAACTACTTGACATTTATTTCCACGATATTTATATTCCAACTTAGTACTTGGATAGCCCATGCTCACTAGCTGTGCAGGCCCCAGCATAATTTCCGTTCTCCAGAGATTTGCTGCTTTAGCCGTTGTGGTTCTCTGGAAACCCCGAGGGTCAGCCTAGCCGAAGTCTGCCCCAGGTCGTCCTTACCACAGACAGTCGCCGCACGTTCGGATCAGTGGAAGATTTGTCACCTTTGCGACTAGTTTGATACCAGGACCATGGCGGTTGCTGATATTGGTTTACTCTTAGCTGGCCTTCCTGATGTAAACGCAACACCGAACTCCTTCTCAGCTGTGGTCTCCTGCTGGATGGATGGACTGTCCGCTGTGTATCCCAAGTCTATCGTTAATCAACCCCTGAGGGATACCTCATGTGTTCAGTTTAATCAAGCATCGTTAGTAGTGCATGAATGCACATCTGGTCTACCTAACGACCTGCTCTGGTCTACTGATGTATCAAGTTAGTGCTTCCATCTTCTCAAAGAGGTCTAGTAACAATTTGCCAAACCCAAAGGATGGAGACATGTTTAAATGTGACGCTTATTTAAGACAAATCCCCACGTGTGCCTTGCGGTACGCCACTTATTACTGCGTTTTTTCTCCATGGTCCTTTCACTTGACTGACAGTACTCCTAACAAGTTGAAAATCCAGATTTTGCGTCTTTATTCACATTGTTCTCTATTTCTTGTGTTCTTCTACCTTGCTTAACACGCGTTACAAAAACTATCGTGCATTCATCTAAAGTCCTTCTTCAGTGAACAATTGCTGTGGTCGTTTTGGTTGGTATCTAACTTTTTCCTAAAAGGAAAAATTTTAAGTGAAAATCCACGGTTTTTCCTTAGGTTAAGCGAAGAATGAGACTCTACTATTTTCAAGTGTGAAAACTTTTTGTCAATGTCATGTTCTCGATAGTTGTTCTTTGATCAGCTGATTCTCTGTCTGCTAAGCGAGGCAAAGCATTTGTATTGAATTATTTTGAGCCACCAAACAATTCTGACTGCTGAGCTTTTTATCTTCTTTTAGAGAAAAGTCGATGACGGCAAGCGTTACCTCTTCATTTCCATTACGACCTACTGCTAGTGTAGACAACGTTAGCTCCTCTTGACATTGGCGTTTTCCCAGATTTCGTGGCTTCCCAACACAAGGATGTGGAGCGGAAGCGAGCATAATATCAAAGGAATTCGTTTACTACCGCCTTGACATGTTTATTTTCGATTGTTTAACCTCGTCATATTTGTTCGAAAGAGTTTCATGGTAAAGTTATAATATATATATATATATATATATATATATATATATATATGTGACGGGCGCGTGTAGCGCACTGCTTGGAGGCGCCCTCCAGTACACATGGGATCGATCCATGGGCCGCAGGCTCACCAAGTCCTCAGGGTCGGCAAATTGATACCAGATTTGCCTGTGAGGATAGCAGCACTTGCCCGATACATCGGTAGGTCACCGCTAGGCATTGTAAAGGCCAGATATGCATTCAGTCACCTCCAACGATTCTTAATGAAGTCGAACAAATGGCGCATCCCTCAGAGATAGATCAAAGCCGAGAGCTTTATCCTTTTATCCTTTATGAACACGTATCCAAACGAATGGAATTCTAATTGCTATTCTTCTGGTTTTGTGTGTTGATACTTTCATGAACGCTTTATTTACATTGTGTAGGGCTGGTGACGAGATACGTTTTCTTTGAGTTTCTTGAAGAGCGGAAATAAAAAATTAGTAAAGTTGTCAATTTCAAAGCAGTGTACGTGAATGTGTATAATTTTGCTTGCAAGAGTCGAATTGACATATTGTGCCAATACCAGCACTTTCTTCCTTCATCTGTTTTCATGTCTCTCACCCATCATCCACTCAGATATTCTCCGTGTAGCTAAGTTTAACAGGGCTTACGATAAGCAGGAGAGGAGAAAAAAGGAGATCACAAATGGGTACGCGAGTACACGCCGAACCCCACTTATTGTTCTGCTGCCACTACTGCAGTTTTGTTCATCTCTTAATAAACACACATGTACTTTCGAGAACATTTCCAACCACCTGCAAACCAATTACGTCAGATATCCATTGCAAGGCATTTTGTTGGCACTGCACGAAATATGCATAAGAAAATAGACAGTATTCTCTATAAATTAGACAATAGTATCCTTGATCGGTTAGTTTTCACTTCCCAGAGTAGACGACTGCAGTAAGTTTTCTGATGTGCTACATATAGCCCTTGATTTTCTGAATACGGTCGCACCCCAACAGAAAACCAACATCATTGGCTTGCGACTCTTTTGATGGGGGTCACTATTGAGCTGGCATCCCTTTGTTGGTAAAGAGACAAAAGGCAGTAAGGGTGATGTTTTCCTAGAAAATTAGCACACGTTTCAAGTGCCGTTTCACCACGGGATGTCATCTGCCCTGAGTGTAAAACAGCAAAGATAATCGGGGTCCTACTCGAATAACAAGTCATAGATTGTCGTTCATGGGGTGTCCAACGAGACTTCATCATAGATATCCTAAAACCGACTTTCACTAAACTTCTCAAAAGTAGTCAGTATCTTCTTCGATTATTAAGCTAACACGAGATTGTCACACCGGTGCCAGCTAAAGAGTTACGAACTACTGCAGGATGCACTGCTGCCAGAATTGCTGATGATATCGAATGGCGGCAGTATGTCAACATCTGTCCCGTAAAAGAAGGTGCCTTCGAGTGAGATTGTTCACTCGATCGTGCTCTACTCCTTGGACTCAACTCGGTGCCAAAGCGACCACCTGTGAACTATAGACTAGAATCAATCCGGATATGAAGAAGACGAAGACGTCGAGACATTATAAATATATAAAAGCTCTCGACGTTGATCAATCCCTGAGGGATGCGCCATGCATTCGACTTTATTAAGCATCGTTTGGAGGTGATTGGATGCATATCTGGCCTTTACAATAACTCGCCGTGGCTTACCGATGTACCGAGCCAGTGCTGCTCTCCTCCCAGACAAGTCTGTTATCAATTTGCCGATCCCGGAGGGATGGAAGGCTTGGTGGTCCATAGGCGCGGGATCGATTCCACGTGTGTGTTGCAGGGCACCTCCGACCACTGGGCCACACATCGAGACGTTAGGTGGACAAAACCTTTTATCATCCTCGTCCAGATTTGAATGAGATTCAACGCAATCTGCACGAATCCAAAGTTTCAAGTGATGCGAGCTTGTATTCACCCCACATTATTTCTTCATCAAACGTGATCGAACATGCGATAGGAAGCGTATTACGAACCATGTCACCCCTGCTGAACCACTTTAATCAAAAACTGCGCCACTGTCTTCTGACGCAACAATTAGATCCAATTTTCCTGGTGTTATTAGTCACACCAGTTTAGAAGAGATTCTGTTTGAGCATTATAGCTCCGGGTTGTCGGTAATCTATTTAAATTCGACAATACTTTCACACTGCTTCTTTGAACTTTCATTGCCTTACAAGAGATTTTTCCAAGACCTTCTCCGAAATTTTACAATTCGGTTTAAATATAAAGAGAAAAGACTTCTAAGCCAAAAAATGAGAAAGAATTATTTCCTAATCTAATACTACTTAATATAAGAATAAGCGTAAGCACTGAGGGCTATGAAGTGCAGGGAAGGGTTGTTAAGGTGGTTCCGTCGACGTGATTGTGTAATCAAGGCGAATTCTCACACAAAAGAAAACGCGTGGCATCGTGTTCGACGTTGTAAAAAAATGCAATGGAGTTGACCAGAATATGTCGTGAGGTAGGGGGAATCGATACTGTGATAGTAGAAGCACGATGGATTCTATAAGTGAACAAGTCTAACGTGTTGATGCTTCGTGGCACAACGTGGCCTCGTAGCGAAGAGATAACGACCATTCAAATCCTTACCTCCGTTCAACTCATTCCATTTTTCGGCTGTCTCCTCCATCTCTCGTTCTTTTCTTGTTACTTTTTAAGGCCGAGTATGTATTAAAAAGTATTATCACTTCTTTTTAAGAACACTAGTCCTTGCCATTTGTGGCGACATGTCAGATAACCGTAACTTGGATCCAAAAAACACCATCTGATTTTTACGAATCCAGCACACGAACTCAAACAACCACCTTGCCCAACTGCTCTCAAGAAAGTTGCCACCAGGGTAAGAATTACTTTGAAAATGTGCTCCGACCACCGTTTATCTTGTAAGCTTTAGCATGGACCGTATCCTTCGTCGGATAACCATATACCCGCTACGCTGACGCCAACCAACGGCTTACCTCTGCAGCAGCATGTGCTTCCAAGAGAATATTTTCCCACTTCAACAACAGGTTTACAATTTTAATTTTGAGGGCCTAGAATTTATTCACTTTAGCATGATCTATTCGTTCCACGTTCTTCATCTAGTTGTGGGATCATTAGATATGAGATATTAGTTCTCTCATTTTTCTGAATATTATCTTTTATAAGAAGAATGTAGCCTGATAATTTTCGTATGAACCTATAATAGGGCGATGCACCAGAAATATAGTGATTAGCTCAATGGAATCCCGTAGTTCGAGCCTGTTGTTAGTACCGAATGATCATCATTTCGAGATAGAATTAGAGACTTCGCACACATTTGCCACGGTGGAGTTTTCGCCGTTTTTTAGAGAGCAATTTTCAAACTTAGGCAAATAGCACTTTATTTTTGTCAGACTAATGCAGAGTCCTTCCAACGTTTTACCGCCTTATCGTGGTTGGGAGGTGTTCCTGGGTGTCGGGCTGCGATGTACAACGAGGAATTGTGGGGCAGAGTTTGGCCAGGCTGACCTCAGGATTCCAGGGACCCACAATGGCTTAACGAGCAAATTTCTGGAAAATGGATGTTATGTTGGAACGCCCACAAACAGTGAGGATGGGCCATTCAAGTACCAAGTAATACAGAGTAGGGTCGCGTGTAGAGCACGTCCTACAATACATATGGGATCGATCCAGCGTACCAAGCTCACCAGGCCTTCCAACCCTTCGGGGTCCGCAAATTGGTAACGGAGTTGTCTGGGAAGATAGCAGCACTGACTCAACACACCGCTTGGCCAAATATGCATTCAGTCACGACTAACGACGCTTAAGGAAGTCGAATGCACGACGCACCCCCAAAGCATTGATTCAACGATAAGAGCTTTGTCTTTTTTTAACACAAAATACGACCAATCAATGTTTGCACCATACATACTTGATACTTGGATACTTGGATGGTTCGTCCCCTACTGGATGTGCGAGCCCCAGAATAATATCCACTTTTTCGGAGTTTTGCTGCCGTCATCGGCACTCGCCGCACATGTGGATCAGAGGAAGATTTGTCACCATACGACTAGTTTGATACCAGAACGGTGGTGGATCCTGGTACTGGTACTGGTTTACTCTTAGCTGGAGTTCCTGATGGAAACGCCGGACTCCTTCTCAGCAAGGGAGACCCTGCTGGGTGAATGAATTCTCCGCTGTGCATTGCAGCCCGCCCGGAGCACCTCCCAGCCACGATGGGGCGGTAAACCGTTAGGAGCACATCATACATAGCATAGAAATATTATGAATTTGCTATATGGAACATAGAACCGTATTTTTTCTAAGTAGACGTAGTTGGTTCCCTATGTGAGGTTTACATCATACATGCGAATATGAACGTTCTACGGTTGGTGCAAGTAGGGCACAACTGTAATTTGCTGAAAAGGTGGGCAAAATACCTTAGGCGATCGAGATTCTTCCCGAGAGGGATGTTTTTTTCGCCCACTGTTCAGCAATATTTGTCGATAGACTTCTTACTAGCTGTAAACAAAAAACAAGCTTTTCCCAAAAGCACGAGCCAACTGCAAATACTAAGCTGCACAAAAAATTTCGACGAATTTCGTGAATATGTCTGTTCGAAGCGGAGAAGTAAAATATGGAATGAAACTCTCGGCGTCGACCAATCCGTAAAGGATGCGTCACCCATTCTACTTCGTTCGTAACATCTTTGAAATAAATGAGTCCATATTTAGTTCCTACGGTGGGTTCCTGTGGCCATCATGCCAGTGTTTTTTGCCCTCCCAGACAAGTCTGTTTCTATAAAGTCGAGATCAAACGTAGTAGAGTAGGCTAACTCTTGCAGCAGAAACCAATTACCACCTCAGCATTCCTCTAATCACTACTCTGTACACTGGGTCCCGCAAAAAATTACGTTGTTCTGAGTTATATTTATCGTCATTCCAATTCTAAATATGCTATTTTTCATCAAAATTATCTAAAAAGCTATTTCATAAATTTTGTTCCTTACCATAACCAAAAGTGGTTTTGGATTATAATTCCTCACAAAATTGGAATTGTCCACAACGGAGGCAATGGAAAAAATCCGAAGCATTAGGAGACTCTTTGAATAAATGCGCGTAGCCCATCGAATGCCTCACAATTTCAGTTAAAAAAATACTTGACTACGTTCAAAATGGCGTCTGATTATTGGTCTTCCTTACTTGCACCTTAGAACCCTTCCCAACATGGTGGGATCCTACTTCTCCTATTTCTTTCGTTGTGCTGCAATAACCGTCATTTACAGAGGCTATCAACCTCTTATGTGGCTTCGACTGCACCTCTCTTTTTTCTTTTCTCACTAACAAGTGAAATGCTCGTTGGGCTTGATTGTCTTTAGGAAATCGAAATAGCCAGGCAATGGGGATCTCAGTGCATAGGTCATTACTGACCTTTCTGCTATGCAAGGATATGTGTTTCCCTGCGTCTCGAATTCTTCCACTGTTTGATCACGTCCGCTAAAGGAGCTGTTGGTCAACAAAGCTCTCCTAGTCAATCTACCTTGGGTGAGCCGACTTCGACAAGCTAAAGCTGCTGTTTCGTTGAGTTGAAGAATTCGGCCAATGGGTCGTGCAGCATTCGTTTACCGAAGTACGTGTATTGACGATGACTGGACATTGGTACCTTCTCTCCTTGAAGGAATTATACCAACCAATTATTTCATGGATTTTCGAGGTGAAATGAAAAATGGATTATTTACGATGAGTTGCTCAGAACTCGTCAACCGATATGGCAAGGACTACTAGAGGGAAACTGGAGTAAGGGTTTCGATATTGTTTCCACTATCTACCTAACTACACCAGCTACACTCCACATTTGATATACTAAAATTAATTACTAGGTCTGCTTGTTTTAGCAGATAAGTGACTTTGGGCAGCATCACAGCTAAAAAGCAAAAGGCCGGAATTTTATTACCAGGTGTGCTCCGCTTTTATGCTCTATACAATGCATGCTTAGTAAAATGGCATGCGTTCATTAATCGAGCGAATCTATAATTTATATAAATAGATCGAAACCCTGAGAAGCGACCTCCGTTCCAGTGTCGCACTAGCCATTTGTACTCCAGAAGACATCGACCAAGCGCTCTGCACACTGTGGACGCGATTGACCGTACGCATAATGAAAAATGCAAAAGCTATCGACTTGAAAAGAGACTTGAGTCTGTCAGTTAGTGATTTCTTGAAATGGCTCGCAAGGAATCACATTACTTTTGGTCTGTTCTACTTTTAACCCACTCGTTCATCGTGTTTATGTAACGATGAGGATAACAGAAATGACGAATAGCTCCATAGAGCGATCCATATCGAATTGTTTTCTATCGCACAGTGGATTTCTTGCGGACCGGATTTTCGGTTTCGTAAGGGTTTTAGTGAATACTAGATTCTTCTTCGTCCCAATCGAACCACTTGGATACCCTTTGCGGCAGGGCGATGATGGGTTTGCCAAGCTGACGTCAACATGATGGTCAAATGTTATGACAGAGGTAAGCAGAGCTACTGACACACTTCACTGTACTCCCGAACGACGGCTGCCTCGATTTACTAGTATTCTACTGTTTTCTTGATAAACAACCACGACATAACCTTTTTTTCGCAAAAAAAAATTAGAGATTCGGAGGATTTTTTCCTTCTTCACAGCTGGGAATGTTAAGCTGACAGCGACCTAGTCAGCCAAAAAAACTCCTAGACCAAAATGGAAAAAACACGGAACTTTTCATCGTATTGAAAACAAAGCAAGCTCTTCGCACACTCATCACTTTCTGCGAGCCCTCCACGGAGTATTTCACGTGGAGACTGATCGCACATTGCCCGAGCAAAACGAAAACGCTGTGTAGCCAGTCGTCAGTTGATGCTGTGGCTGAGCACTGTAGAATTGATGTCATGTGATACTCACTGAGCCATGTCTGTTAGTGACATCGCAGAGCAAGTCTGCTTTATCACAAAAGCACCTCAAATCCTCCTCGTCAACAGTGTCATGAGCACGGCAAAGCAATCCAATTTTCCAATGGTATAAGGCCTTAGAGGAGGATGAAAAATGTTTTCGATGGAGAATTGGGACATAAAGCAGCTGTTCTTTTCAAGCAGCTTCGTTTGACGTTTCCACACTTTCTAGGAAGGTGTATGTTTGCTGTAATAATAATAACTAACGGTAAATTGAAACAACACACTCACTAGTTGGATGAAGTAGCGACCTGGGAAAACTCTGAAAAAGATTCTCAACAGGAGAAATTCTTGCATAACTAAAAATTTGCTGGTCAAATAAGCAAAAATTGAGCTCATTTCCATACGTTCTTCTGTAGTTCATGAAAATCTGTGGTTGTAGAATGTAGGCACGCAAACCAATGCAAGAACCACCTTAATTAAGGTCATTTATAGCGGTGATATGCAGAAGATTATGCATAATTGTCTATGATTCGCTGTCCAGTCGGCCCGCTCATCTTAAAGTGTTATCTCTTCATGATCAGTTAAGGTGCGTGTACCCACTGGTTAGGAATGTGCATCAATACATACATGGTCGGTTATTGGTTCGATCGCAAGTCACAGGCTCACCAAATCCTCTACCGCTACAATGTCGCATAATTGGTACCAGACTTGTCTTAGAAGACAGAAACACTGAATTGGTGCATAAGCAGGGCTTAGATTATTGTATTGACCAAATACACAACCATTCAACTACACTTTCCTACGAATAGAGACGAACGAATGCATGTCACATCCCTCTGGAATTGCTGGGCGCAGAACGCTTCATCACCTACCACCTATGGGTTGTTTTAAGGAGTGGATCTTCTGAAGAAAATTGCTACACTAAAAAGTATTTGTCACTGTTATTGGTTTCATCTTTATTGTTGTTGGAACTTAATTTCTGCCAACATTACAGCTTTTCGATAGAAGCATTTGCTGTTTTCTCTCCTTTTTCTTCTCTCTCCTTTTCCATTTCATCCCTTGTTTTCCTCCATTTTGGCTAACTCCGTGTTTCGATATTTCTCTAACAATCTGTCGAATGAAAGCAGTTTTGTGAAGAGACACATGTTTCCAACAATGTTTCAATTGATCCTAGAAGGAGTGTACTTGAATGTTCTGAGAATTTGATCTTTACGAATCTTTTGCAGTCAAAGCGAATCCCAGATGTTTTATTCATAGTTCATTTTTAAGTCCATCAATTCTTGATCTTTATGCGCAATAATGCATGCCATCGCTCGACTGTTTCTCCTAAAATGCGGTTTTTTCAGTGTTCACGGAATCAGATACTGCCACAGCAGTACTATCCTCCAGGCGTGGTTCCCACACCGCAGCAACGGGAGTGCTCTTTTCCAGAACGAGCAGCTCAGCTTTCCATGAATGCCGTCCAAACAGTCGCCAATGACCCTAACCAAGGCTCTTCACCAAATCCCAACTATTTGGAACAACCGGGTGTTGTTACTTCACCACGTAACATGAATTTCCCCGCATGGCAACATGGACATCAAGACCACCTCATGGTGCAAAATCCACGTGTTCAGCAAAATGCAGAGTTTATTCGGGATGTAGCAGTTCCATTCACACAGCCACAGTTTCCCTATGAAGTTCAACCACCAATCAGAAACATCACACAGCAAGGAACCATTAGCCATGGCGTTCAATACGGCAGAAATTCAGCCTTCATAAAATACGAACAAATCAGAGACCTACTGATTAACAATAATTCTATTAATAGGGTTAGTAGCATTTCCTAGAGGTATCACGATTTTGATGCTAACACTTTTGTTAAGGATCGTACTGTGATTGAGACGGCACCGCCTATCTGCGAACGAGAACCGGTGAGTAATTAAGACACAGTCTTTATCAGCTAACCGCATAACAGACTAGTGCTTGCACTAGATTCCAGTCAGAAATTTTCAGAGATGAGCCTTTATTATTTTGCGCAATGGTGTCGACAAGCCTCTTCCCAACACCTATGTTGCCTTGAAGTTTGGAAATGATGCATTGCACGAACTACATGAAATTACTCTTAGCTGGAGTTCCTGATGGAAACGCCGGACTCCTTCTCAGCAAGGGAGACCCTGCTGGGTGAATGAGTTCTCCGCTGTGCATTGCAGCCCGCCCGGAGCACCTCCCAGCCACGATGGGGCGGTAAACCGTTAGGAGCACATCATACATAGCATAGAAATATTATGAATTTGCTATATGGAACATAGAACCGTATTTTTTTCTAAGTAGACGTAGTTGGTTCCCTATGTGAGGTTTACATCATACATGCGAATATGAACGTTCTACGGTTGGTGCAAGTAGGGGCACAACTGTAATTTGCTGAAAAGGTGGGCAAAATACCTTAGGCGATCGAGATTCTTCCCGAGAGGGATGTTTTTTCGCTCACTGTTCAGCAATATTTGTCGATAGACTTCTTACTAGCTGTAAACATAAAAACAAGCTTTTCCCAAAAGCACGAGCCAACTGCAAATACTAAGCTGCACAAAAAATTTCGACGAATTTCGTGAATATGTCTGTTCGAAGCGGAGAAGTAAAATATGGAATGAAACTCTCGGCGTCGACCAATCCGTAAAGGATGCGTCACCCATTCTACTTCGTTCGTAACATCTTTGAAATAAATGAGTCCATATTTAGTTCCTACGGTGGGTTCCTGTAGCCATCATGCCAGTGTTTTTTGCCCTCCCAGAAAAGTCTGTTTCTATAAAGTCGAGATCAAACGTAGTAGAGTAGGCTAACTCTTGCAGCAGAACCAATTACCACCTCAGCATTCCTCTAATCACTACTCTGTACACTGGGTCCCGCAAAAAATTACGTTGTTCTGAGTTATATTTATCGTCATTCCAATTCTAAATATGCTATTTTTCATCAAAATTATCTAAAATCTATTTCATAAATTTTGTTCCTTACCATAACCAAAAGTGGTTTTGGATTATAATTCCTCACAAAATTGGAATTGTCCACAACGGAGGCAATGGAAAAATCCGAAGCATTAGGAGACTCTTTGAATAAATGCGCGTAGCCCATCGAATGCCTCACAATTTCAGTTAAAAAAATACTTGACTACGTTCAAAATGGCGTCTGATTATTGGTCTTCCTTACTTGCACCTTAGAACCCTTCTCAACATGGTGGGATCCTACTTCTCCTATTTCTTTCGTTGTGCTGCAATAACCGTCGTTTACAGAGGCTATCAACCTCTTATGTGGCTTCGACTGCACCTTTCTTTTTTCTTTTCTCACTAACAAGTGAAATGCTCGTTGGGCTTGATTGTCTTTAGGAAATCGAAATAGCCAGGCAATGGGGATCTCAGTGCATAGGTCATTACTGACCTTTCTGCTATGCAAGGATATGTGTTTCCCTGCGTCTCGAATTCTTCCACTGTTTGATCACGTCCGCTAAAGGAGCTGTTGGTCAACAAAGCTCTCCTAGTCAATCTACCTTGGGTGAGCCGACTTCGACAAGCTAAAGCTGCTGTTTCGTTGAGTTGAAGAATTCGGCCAATGGGTCGTGCAGCATTCGTTTACCGAAGTACGTGTATTGACGATGACTGGACATTGGTACCTTCTCTGCTTGAAAGGAATTATACCAACCAATTATTTCATGGATTTTCGAGATGAAATGAAAAATGGATTATTTACGATGAGTTGCTCAGAACTCGTCAACCGATATGGCAAGGACTACTAGGGGAAACTGGAGTAAGGGTTTCGATATTGTTTCCACTATCTACCTAACTACACCAGCTACACTCCACATTTGATATACTAAAATTAATTACTAGGTCTGCTTGTTTTAGCAGATAAGTGACTTTGGGCAGCATCACAGCTAAAAAGCAAAAGGCCGGAATTTTATTACCAGGTGTGCTCCGCTTTTATGCTCTATACAATGCATGCTTAGTAAAATGGCATGCGTTCATTAATCGAGCGAATCTATAATTTATATAAATAGATCGAAACCCTGAGAAGCGACCTCCGTTCCAGTGTCGCACTAGCCATTTTGTACTCCAGAAGACATCGACCAAGCGCTCTGCACGCTGTGGACGCGATTGACTGTACGCATAATGAAAAATGCAAAAGCTATCGACTTGAAAAAGAGACTTGAGTCTGTCAGTTAGTGATTTCTTGAAATGGCTCGCAAGGAATCACATTACTTTTAGTCTGTTCTACTTTTAACCCACTCGTTCATCGTGTTTATGTAACGATGAGGATAACAGAAATGACGAATAGCTCCATAGGGCGATCCATATCGAATTGTTTTCTATCGCACAGTGGATTTCTTGCGGACCGGATTTTCGGTTTCGTAAGGGTTTCTAGTGAATACTAGATTCTTCTTCGTCCCAATCGAACCACTTGGATACCCTTTGCGGCAGGGCGATGATGGGTTTGCCAAGCTGACGTCAACATGATGGTCAAATGTTATGACAGAGGTAAGCAGAGCTACTGACACAC
The DNA here is from genome assembly GCA_018806985.1 of Angiostrongylus vasorum. Classification (NCBI taxonomy): domain Eukaryota; kingdom Metazoa; phylum Nematoda; class Chromadorea; order Rhabditida; family Metastrongylidae; genus Angiostrongylus; species Angiostrongylus vasorum. The sequence goes on along the minus strand of JADANN010000077.1, from coordinate 2,216 downwards.
TTCACTGTACTCCCAACGACGGCTGCCTCGATTTACTAGTATTCTACTGTTTTCTTGATAAACAACCACGACATAACCTTTTTTTCGCAAAAAAAATTAGAGATTCGGAGGATTTTTTCCTTCTTCACAGCTGGGAATGTTAAGCTGACAGCGACCTAGTCAGCCAAAAAAACTCCTAGACCAAAATGGAAAAAAACACGGAACTTTTCATCGTATTGAAAACAAAGCAAGCTCTTCGCACACTCATCACTTTCTGCGAGCCCTCCACGGAGTATTTCACGTGGAGACTGATCGCACATTGCCCGAGCAAAACGAAAACGCTGTGTAGCCAGTCGTCAGTTGATGCTGTGGCTGAGCACTGTAGAATTGATGTCATGTGATACTCACTGAGCCATGTCTGTTAGTGACATCGCAGAGCAAGTCTGCTTTATCACAAAAGCACCTCAAATCCTCCTCGTCAACAGTGTCATGAGCACGGCAAAGCAATCCAATTTTCCAATGGTATAAGGCCTTAGAGGAGGATGAAAAATGTTTTCGATGGAGAATTGGGACATAAAGCAGCTGTTCTTTTCAAGCAGCTTCGTTTGACGTTTCCACACTTTCTAGGAAGGTGTATGTTTGCTGTAATAATAATAACTAACGGTAAATTGAAACAACACACTCACTAGTTGAATGAAGTAGCGACCTGGGAAAACTCTGAAAAGATTCTCAACAGGAGAAATTCTTGCATAACTAAAAATTTGCTGGTCAAATAAGCAAAAAATTGAGCTCATTTCCATACGTTCTTCTGTAGTTCATGAAAATCTGTGGTTGTAGAATGTAGGCACGCAAACCAATGCAAGAACCACCTTAATTAAGGTCATTTATAGCGGTGATATGCAGAAGATTATGCATAATTGTCTATGATTCGCTGTCCAGTCGGCCCGCTCATCTTAAAGTGTTATCTCTTCATGATCAGTTAAGGTGCGTGTACCCACTGGTTAGGAATGTGCATCAATACATACACGGTCGGTTATTGGTTCGATCGCAAGTCACAGGCTCACCAAATCCTCTACCGCTACAATGTCGCATAATTGGTACCAGACTTGTCTTAGAAGACAGAAACACTGAATTGGTGCATAAGCAGGGCTTAGATTATTGTATTGACCAAATACACAACCATTCAACTACACTTTCCTACGAATAGAGACGAACGAATGCATGTCACATCCCTCTGGAATTGCTGGGCGCAGAACGCTTCATCACCTACCACCTATGGGTTGTTTTAAGGAGTGGATCTTCTGAAGAAAATTGCTACACTAAAAAGTATTTGTCACTGTTATTGGTTTCATCTTTATTGTTGTTGGAACTTAATTTCTGCCAACATTACAGCTTTTCGATAGAAGCATTTGCTGTTTTCTCTCCTTTTTTCTTCTCTCTCCTTTTCCATTTCATCCCTTGTTTTCCTCCATTTTGGCTAACTCCGTGTTTCGATATTTCTCTAACAATCTGTCGAATGAAAGCAGTTTTGTGAAGAGACACATGTTTCCAACAATGTTTCAATTGATCCTAGAAGGAGTGTACTTGAATGTTCTGAGAATTTGATCTTTACGAATCTTTTGCAGTCAAAGCGAATCCCAGATGTTTTATTCATAGTTCATTTTTAAGTCCATCAATTCTTGATCTTTATGCGCAATAATGCATGCCATCGCTCGACTGTTTCTCCTAAAATGCGGTTTTTTCAGTGTTCACGGAATCAGATACTGCCACAGCAGTACTATCCTCCAGGCGTGGTTCCCACACCGCAGCAACGGGAGTGCTCTTTTCCAGAACGAGCAGCTCAGCTTTCCATGAATGCCGTCCAAACAGTCGCCAATGACCCTAACCAAGGCTCTTCACCAAATCCCAACTATTTGGAACAACCGGGTGTTGTTACTTCACCACGTAACATGAATTTCCCCGCATGGCAACATGGACATCAAGACCACCTCATGGTGCAAAATCCACGTGTTCAGCAAAATGCAGAGTTTATTCGGGATGTAGCAGTTCCATTCACACAGCCACAGTTTCCCTATGAAGTTCAACCACCAATCAGAAACATCACACAGCAAGGAACCATTAGCCATGGCGTTCAATACGGCAGAAATTCAGCCTTCATAAAATACGAACAAATCAGAGACCTACTGATTAACAATAATTCTATTAATAGGGTTAGTAGCATTTCCTAGAGGTATCAC